>SDVV010014921.1:0-14670 GCA_016164225.1 Gammarus roeselii
TCCAGTCGGGCATTCATAGTTGCACAAAGGTTCTCGAGTTTAGTGAGACGTTCGCCGACTTCACTGGAGGACGCCGGGCAGTCCTCTTTCTCCAGCTCGGGAAGGCCTATCATTTTGCATATCTTACCAAGGGTATTCTGCATTCCGGTTATATTCGCGTCCAGCCTCGAGACGCGTTCATTTGTGTCGTCGATTACGACCTGAGTCAGGTCTCCTGTCGATGAGAAACTTCTTAGGGGCTCGTCTTTCTTTCTTACAGACTTGTTCGAGTGCGACGCTCTGGAGGGGCCGTCAGCCCCTCTCCGATAGGGCATGGTCCTGCCCATGGTTCGGTCCCCGGCTTCTACCCGGTGTTCTGGGTAATGAAGGTGGGGCCTCCTTCACTTTTATTTCTGTTGTATATACGAATATAGCCACAAGCTTAATTGCTCTTAGAACTTACCTTAAATCTAGATTTTTTTTTACCGATTTTAATTTTTTGCACCCTTTTTTCTACAGATTTTTTTTCCCCAATTGGTTTCGATTCTAAATTCACAAACCCCGGTGTCAGTGTGAGGCTCACCTCTTGGTGCACCAAGGGGGGGGGGGATGTAGCTACAAACTGAATGGGGGGACGGTGGAGAGATCTTCTAACTCAAAACGTATTTACACAAAGGGACAAATTAATATTGGTGGATAACGAGGACACCACGGGGAGGCGGGTGAGCCTGGGATACCCCCAGGGGGTATCCCTATAAGGTGTCTTATTGCTCTCGCTCTAAAGAGATGATAGTCGATCTCTCCAATTTAGTTGAAAACTTCAACCTTTAAGAGACGATATTCGGTCTCTTCTATACCTTGGAAACTTGTAAACTTTGGAGCTTAGACGCGAAGAACAGTATGCGATGGTGTTTTAGTACTCACTGGTCACTCATTGGTTACGATACTGCCTCTGCGTGAAGCTTTTTAACGTGGAGTTCCCTTGGTTATAGGGATGCTGCGATCTGCAGCGTGAAGGAGGTTACTATTAAAGTTTTCTACCATCTCGTCACAGGATGTATCCTGAGGTGGGAGAGGTGTTGTTGTATAAGCGGTGAACGATTGCCAGTTGGCTTTACGCATCAAGTATCGGTGAGCGGTCGAAGTATCTTCAGGATGGAAAGTAGTAATGGTTATGGGGAAGTGGTCACTCCCGTAGGGCTCCTCCAGCACTTGCCAGACAAGGTCTGGGGAGAGGTTTGGGGAGCAGAAGGATAAGTCAGTAGCCGATAACGAGGCTGTCTGGGTATGGAAGTGCGTCGGTTTTCCGGTATTAAGGAGCGCAATATCAGATGACAGAAGGAATGCTTCGACGTGCCCTCCACGTCCATCGGTTGTGTCCCCCCCCTCCAGAGGGGGTGTTCAGCATTAAGGTCACCTACAAGAAGATAAGGCGCAGGAAGTTGACCAACCAGATTAGAAAGAAGTGCTCATGAAATTAGTTCATTTGGGGAAATATATAGGTTACAAATAGTAACGGGGCGTTTGAGGCCCACTCTGTGGGCCTGAGCTTGCAGTGTTGTTTGTAGAGGGATTGAAGTGCTTGTGATTGCTTGGTTTACTATTGTAGCCAGGCCAGTGCCCGGTCGAGCATTGGCAGTGGGCGAGGCGAAGTGGGCTTTATACACACTGGGAAAAGATGGTTTGTACAGCCCCAGGGGAGTTTCCTGGAGACAAACTACCATTGGATTATAGTTTTGAGTTAATTTCATTAGTTCAGCATGGTTAGCACGATATCCTCTAATGTTCCATTGGAGGACGAGGGTATCAAAAATTGCGGTTTAGATTAGAGAAATTCAAGGTCTAGGCTTGAGTTGATAAGGACTATGTCACTCACGTGTGTCGGCCGTGTCCAACGAGTATCGCTGGAGCTTCTCTTTCGGCTAGGAGACAACGAAGGATCACTTTCGCTTGGGTCATTATCATCCAGGTCGGAGCCAGTGCGATTAGCGTTGGTAAGCGGCAAGCGAGTTTCTCCGACCCGAGGCGATGATGAGGTAGGGTGGGTATCACTCAATACTGTGTGCGGCGCATTGCCCTTAGGATTATAATCCGGAGCGGCTAAGCGAGGCAGAGGCGAAGGGGCATTTGGTGCCCTAATAAAGACACCAGAATGACATCTGAGTTGAGCAGCAATCTGGCCAGGCTGCGCGGTTACCAAGGGTTATCTTGGTTGCGCTTGGAGTAGGGCGGGTTTAACCGTTGGTGACAGATCCCGGGTTTTTGTCTTGTGTGGCTGGTAAGGTGCGCGTTGAGGTTGCAGCATTTCTTCATGTGATGCTGCCTCCAATAAAGGCAGGTCGTCGTCCAGATTCAGGTCCGGGACTCCCATTGCACGTCGTTCAGCAAATGATGGACGAGGCGAGGTGGGAGTGAGAGAAGGTATCCTCAGCGGAGTTTCCAAGTTTCCGGACAGTGCAAATGACAGTTGGCGTGGGCTTCCTCGATTTCGAGAAGGATGAAGGGCATCCTGTTGTAAGTTAGCAGGAACCCTGGTTACAGGTGTTCCCGCTGTCACTGCAGCAAAGCTAGCAAGCGGGCGGATAAATTGAGTGGTTACTTGTCTCTTGGCTTCGGGGTAAGAAAGGCTTTCTCTAGCTTGAACAGCGAGTATCTCCTTTTCAAGTCTGTAATAGAAGCATTCGCGTGATGACGCAGGATGGTACTCTGAACAGTTGGCGCACTCGGCAGGTCGGTCACAATTGTGGCCATGTGCGTCCTTACCGCAGCGGAAGCATGTACTTTTTATGTTCCTCAATCGGCAGGCATCACTTCCATGACCAAACTTTTGGCAGATGTAGCAGCGTCTGGGATTAGGGATGTATTCTCGGACCGAGCATTGTGTCCAGCCAATGTGGACATCAGAAGGCAGAGAACAGAGCTTGAATGTGAGGATGTAGACGCCAGTGTACTTCTCAACTTAGATTCGCCGTCGTTTCACTCTGTATATCTTGGTGACTTGCTGATCCGCAAGTTCAGTAAGGATATCGTCGTCAGAGTGGTTTGGTCTGTTTTTATAATATATAGTTCCTTGTATCGTGTTGAGAGTAGGGTGCTCATCAACTTTTACACGTATATTATTAAGTTGTTTTAGGTTCTGAATGTTCCTACTTTGCCCCTCCTTTTTCACCTCTACCAGGAGGGAGCCACTCTTAAGCTCATTGATGCGCTTCGGGGTCCCCCCAGTGCAGCGCGGATTTGTCGATTAGCTTGAATAGAATTAGTAACGAACAGGTTCTCTCCCGAGATTGCCTTGACGGTGAAGAACTTAATGTAATTTTTATTTTCAAGTATTTTCTGATTTTCAACGTATCGTTCATAGGGTCTTACACGATTGCGGCGGCTCCTCCCGGGCTTTCGTCCGGAAGCAGCATGTACCGCACCCGCGTTACGGTCGTGTGTCTTGTTTCCAAAGTCCACCCCACCAGCAGTAGGGGAAGGCTGCTGTTGACTAATCATCTATCCATCAGGCAGCCTGGGATGGAGGGGGTAAACGTCCACTATTTGGGCGCAACCGCCGGGTGATGGCGGTGTTGAAGAGCGTCCGCCAGATGGTGACGCTGGTACTTCATCATCTTGCGGTAACCGTTGTCGTTGTTGTAATAGCCGTTGTTCAAAAGAGCTGTCTAATGGAGAAGTATGAGTCGTCAACATTTGCTGAGTTTCAGGCAAGAAATCCATGATAGTTCCAAGCAGCCTCCTCACCATGCCCACCAAGGAGCGCATAAAGCAAGTGTTTTCTGGCTCTTTTAACGAGCACCACATGTGAGCTATGTGAGGTTCGTTTTCCCTGCAAACATAATATTCCGACGGATAAGCAGGACCATATAACAGATCCACCCCAGCAACGGGTTCGCTGAAGGTTGTCGCACCCCCCGGGTCCACAATATCGCAGAGGTCTGATGCAGTCATATCCTTTCTAGTGCGGTCCGTCGTCAACTTTGCTACTTTAGCCACCTTGATAGCTTGTGAGTATAGATTTAACAATTAAGAAAACATGCATAAAAAAAGAGAATTAAAAAAAAAGAGGCGAAAGTATTTCTAAAATAAAATATGGGGGAAAGTTGTCAAGAGAAGTAGAGAGATAAGTTACTGCAGTTTCAACAAAACAAACGAGGTAGAGGGAGCAAACAATGTGAAAGCATAACCAGGAGAGGGTAGAGAAGGAGAGATAGTGAAAAGTGAATGGGTGCGTAAGAAAAGTAGGGTGTTCACCCCGCCGGTTGGATCGTGACACCCTGCGACCCGTGAACCAGCAGCTTAAGGGGGGAACTGGTGAAAGAACTAATGATTCTCTGTTCCAAATAGAGCAAATAGGAGGCAGCTCTACTGAACAATAGACGGGTATGTGGTCTAAACGCATAGTCATTGTTAACATTATAGACCACTTTCCCTTTACGTTCTTCAATGTTTACTTAACTGAAAATGCGACAGCTTACAGTAGCGCAAATAATTAAAAGGTCAAATAACCGAGTATTTATAACAAATAAGCGATAATGAAATCGTTCGATGAGTATACCGTAGATCGTCAGTCATGGTGGAACGGTTATGTTTCTCAGAACCGTCTATTACGCGTATCAAAAAATTGATTGGTTTGTAAACAAAATTTTTGCTAATTAGGAATTGAATTACAGAGATTAAAATAATTTGAGTTGTCCATCTCCACTGGAGCTCTGAATAGATTATCTCAGACGTGAGCCCTTGTGAGCTTCCTTTGGGGCGCGTGCGGAACTACAACTTTATCGAAACTACAATAGTTTAAAATTCTAAGTTATGGTACATACCACAGTTGAAAATTCGTATAGGCCGGATTGATAACCAAAAGCGATTACCTTTTTTCGGTAGGTGTGGCAGCGTAGATACAATGCGGGATTCAAGATAACTCGTCGAGATGTTGCACTCCATCAGCTAGTGTTTCACGATGATTGTTACTTGGTGGCAACAAGGACATGGTGGCACGAACGATCCCATGCCTGCGTCCATTAGATGGTTGGGAGTTATCTATATGTCTCCTGTGCACAGGCGGTTCATGAATATTTTCTTTCTCCTGTTGGAAAATTAGGTTTCCCATTCTCCGACTGAGGGCTTGAATAAAAGCATCATCTGTCCGCATAGTTGCCATATATTGCTTACTCGGCCGGCCTTACCGCGTTTACATTTACGTTCCATCAATAAATATGTGATAAAGTAACGTGCCGCTTTAGGTGCCAACCTAAATAAGGGGCCAACCTGTCCTAATATCAGTACCAGTTATCGGTTTGTCACGGGAAGGCTGAACTGCTCTACCGGGCAATTTTCTGAAGACGCGTCAGATTGTTCACATATAGACACGATAGCAACGAATATCCAAACGGTGGACATGGCACTTCCATCGTTTGTTTTTGTTGTTGCTTAGCCCCGGTTTCCACCGTGCCAGTGCGCCGCCCAAAACCCTCGTTACCCACAGACACGCGCGTGTCGAAACAAAGGGAGGTGAGAGACGAGAAATGGGTGGCCGGCTTAGTGATGGGGTAAAGTGCTTTAATTGCTATGTGAATTAACTTTGTGGTTTGTGTGGCAGTTAACAAATAGCCACCCATGCGGTATAATTTTAATTGTGGACACCAGAACATTGAAACTTGCAGCGTGTTCATGTCCTTCAGCCACACTGCAACGCACCAATCAGACGCATGCAGGGATAACCTCATGTGGAACAGGGATGTTTTGTAGGGGAGAAATGATAGGGATTGTTTACTTGTCCATGAAAAACAATGCAGTGTATATATATGTCGTAGCTCTGGTGTCTTGAAAGTGTCGGTGGGCCCGAATGCTGGGCAGCGCTTAGGCTGCGTCCACATCAACAACGCAAAGATGGCGCACAAGGCGCAATCCCCACCGGCGAGGATATGAAACAGTTTGGGTTGAGGGACTTTTGCTGGGGCCGGAGCCCCAGACGCCACCACCGCAGGCAAGGCATCTTCATGGAGTTGGCCCGCCTGACTCGTGTAGGTTCCCTAGTTCGTACACAAGCATAATGGAGGCCTGACGTCAGTTCTAAAACGCTTGTGTTATGCTGAGACATTGCAGCCAGTGCAACAGAAGTCGGTGAGATCTGCACCATGTAAATGAACCCATCATATTTTGTTAAAAAGTTGACGGTACATCCGTGCATAGCAAAGATTGGCGCACGTCAGTACCCATCCTCGTACGGGGTAGACTAGAAATAATTTTCAAGATTTTTTAGATTGAAAAATTAAAAATCGTCATCAACAACTCGCATTATGCAAATGAATGTAATCAACTGTTTTCATTATAGGCCTGCCCCACATCAGTTTTTGAACGTCGTATTTCATTTGATGGCATCTACAGAAACGTAAAGGAAGAGACGAATAAAAAGAAACGCAAAGTGTTATAAAAATTAAGGACTCAAAACACAAATTGTACAGTAAAACTTTACAAGAGCATCCAAATGACGCATTGTATGTCATGATTACTTCAAAACTGTAAAAGATATTTGAAGAACTCAAAATACACATTTTTTACTACAACTTTACAGGAGCATTCAAATAACGCATGGTATGCCATGATAGCCCGAAAAATTTAGGAGATATATTTTCACGCTTGCTTGTCGTGATTACTGCATAACTGTAATATTCAGTGATTTAAAAAATTCAATTACTTTGTTGAAAAACTCCCGTAAAAAGCAGCCAATTTTGAAGAAGAACAAATTTATTTGATGGTAGTACTCTAATAGGGTTCTCAAATGATGTATTGTTCGAGATTATTGCAACGGACAGCGACGAAGTGTTTTGGAATCAGGGTCTGGAACCCTTTCGAATGACATGACAAATCATTCCAATGAAGAAACGGCACCGTGAACGACAAAGCACGCCGCAGCTGCACTCACGAGGTGAGAGCTATGGTAGCCTCTCAACTCACCTGGGCTTGTGTCCCCCACTGCACGCCACAGCAGCACTCACGCCCAACCCCACGAGATACGTGCTAAGGAAACCAAGGAGAGCCACCCACGCGTAGGAGATGGCGTAGAGC
The DNA here is from genome assembly GCA_016164225.1 of Gammarus roeselii. Lineage (NCBI taxonomy): Eukaryota > Metazoa > Arthropoda > Malacostraca > Amphipoda > Gammaridae > Gammarus > Gammarus roeselii. The sequence goes on from SDVV010014921.1 coordinate 7,048, forward strand.
TCGTGGATTAAACTGTCGGCAGAATAATTTTAAAAATAAAATCAGAGCGGGATGCAAACACAACACCTGGAGCGACGCATCATTAACTAGACATCTTCTAGACACCACAGAACGAAAACTCGTGGCCGTTCCTTATTTGAGGTGTGACTTACACATGTACGATGCCAGCCGCTTCTAAGGTTAATGGGAGTAGTAAGAGATAGGGTTACCATAAATGGCTGCGGTGGGTATTTGAGTAAGCATCCAAACGACCGGCAACTTGAGTCTGATATATGTTATCACTATTACAAACGGGTAACAGCAGTGAGATCGGAAGACATACATTTTGTTGTTTCGATACCAACATCCTTATAAGGAGACTGTACGTACATACAAACATAGAATATAAGGCAGCCCATCATTATGTCACTGCCCCTTGCGGCCATTCACACCTCCTCGTCTCTTCGAAGCTGCTCTCCTCAGTGGCTGCTCTCCTCGCCCTGCTCCCGTCACCCACCACTGCTGTTATAATTGAGGCCTCGCCTTCACCTAATGATGACGCATCGCTCCATCTCCAGTTGGGTGGGGACCGTGTCGAGAGAAAACTGTTACTGGGGATCGAGGCTGGAGCATTGAGGTGGTAAGAAACGTTGGGGTTGGCGAGTAGGCGAGATGATGCGTCAGGGATGATGGAGGGAGCCACGAGCCTGGAGCTGATGCCGTCACTGATGGTGGTGTTGAGGAGCCCACCATCGCAGCCATCGGTGGAGCGAGGCTTGTATACGCGAGCCGGCTTGGGTTGACCAAACCCGATCCACAAACACAGAGCCACGCCGACAATCAAGCCGGTCATGGCGCCCTGACAAGGTACAAAAACAAGGCCAATTTCAAAACGTCGAACCTAGATTAGATTAGAGTGTCAAGACTTTCTAGTAGAGCGTCGCACTTAATTAACTAGATTAGATTAATGTAGTAACCAGGGCAGAGAATTATTCATTCATTGCTTAATTTATTGCAAATCTTCTATGGGGGTACATTATTTCAACTGTCTGGTTGAAACAATTCTGAAATATCTGTACGTCAATCTGGCCTCACTTGCCCAAAGAATCTCCTGGCCAGTGTCACTTGCCCTCTCATGGCCCGCTCACTTGACCTGGTCGTGTTCAATCCTCGCCTTACCTTCTGGTTGGCTATTCTGGTGGTCATGCCGAGTGTAAAGAGCCCCAAGAGCGGGCCACCCACGGCTCCAAAGACGATAAAGGAGGCTTGCAGCACCCCCGATCCGAGCAGAGCGGTGAGGAAGGCGATCCCTACACAGACGACACCAAACACGGTGCAGATCAAGGGACTGACGAACGGGGAGAATACCACCGTACGGCCCGGATGCTGCCACTCCCGCAGTGGCTGGAGGAGTGCAGTGAGGGGGAGATGAGGGCGGTTCTACTGAAGGTAGCCAGCGTCCCGCATGTAAATAACGATACCTCAAATTTGCCGACCAGCGATGCTATGACTTGTATAAACAGAATGAGCAAGCACAATCGCGAGCCTATGCAGAGCAAAAATTCTTGCGGGTGGTACTAGATTAGATTTGAGTGTCAAACCAGCAAGCACTGCTGCATCAAGAAATAATTATTTTAATTCTTTTAAGGTTTGAGTTAGGTCTACTACTGCGCAAAGTCGAAGTCCTTTACGCGGCGAACGTCTAAAGTATGTATGTAAGTGCCACAGGAGGTACAGGAACACCTAAGATATTGAGGCCATATGGTCCCAGCACTCCCAGGGTAACAGTAAGGAGAATTAACACACTACCTACCCCGTTACAGAGCCCCAAGGATCCGAAATCGTCATTCAGGTGCCGGGGCTATTAGCCCCAACACCTGCTGAGGAGGAAGATGAAGAAGAGACAAAGCGTGGATCCCATGCATGGCATCTACACTAAGTGCAGGGAATTTCACGCATGAGACCAGCACGACTAGGAAGAAGAGTTGCAGAAAAAGGTTGCATGAAAGAAAGAGCAAAACTTGACTGTTATTAGCCACCCACAAGAAGAATAGTTAGGACCGGTATGCGTGTGTGAGTATATGTGTTTGCATGTGTGTGTGTTCGTGTGTGTGCACGTGTACATGTGTGTGAACGTGTACATGTGTGTGCACGTGTACATGTGTGTGCACGTGTACGTGTGTGTGCACGTGTACGTGTGTGTGCAGGTGTACGTGTGTGCATGTGTACGTGTGTGCACGTGTACGTGTGTGCACGTGTACGTGTAATGCACGTGTACGTGTAATGCACGTGTACGTGTAATGCACGTGTGTGTGCACATGTACGTTTGTATGTACGTGTGTGTGTGCGTGTACGTGTGCGTGTACGTGTGTGTGTACGTGCGTGTGTGTACGTGCGTGTGTGTACGTGCGTGTGTGTACGTGTGTTTATGTGTATGTGTACGTGTGTGTGTGTGTGTACGTGTGTGTAAGTACGTGAGTGTCTGTACTAGTGTGTTTGTACGTGTGTGTTTGTACGTGTGTATGTGTACGTGTGTATGTGTACGTGTGTGTGTGTGTGTGTACGTGTGTGTGCGTGTATGCGTGTACGTGTGTACCTGTGTGTGCGTACCTGTGTGTTCGTACGTGTTTTATTTACGTGTGTGTGTGCGTACGTGTGTGTGCGTACGTGTGTGTGAGTGCGTACGTGTGTGTGTGTGCGTACGTGTGTGTGTGTGCGTACGTGTGTGTGCGTACGTGTGTGTGTGTGTGTGTGTACGTGTGTGTGTGTATGTGTGTAAGCGTGTGTGTGTATGTATGTGCTTGCGTATATGTGTGCAATCTATTAGGAGAGTTTTTAAGAAGGAGTTTGAGAAGAAGATGGAAATTTGAACTTACCTGAAGATGTAAATTAGTTAAATAAGAAGTAAGCAAATTCAGGTTGAGGGGAAAAATGAGATAGTGGAGGGTGAAAAAGAGGGAAGTCTGAAGGGAAATAAGGATGTTCATCCCCACGGTTGGACCGTGACTCAGGGCGGCCCGTGAAATTAACAGATGCATATGGGGAGTGCAGTGATACTAAACCACACCTTAGTGTAAATTAAGACCAAGGGAAAAGTGTGTTTGGTGATTGCCTTTGTAAAAACGAAAACTACAGGTACAGACGCAGGGCAGCTTTCCTCCAAAAGGAAGGACACCGTCGGCAAAAAGCACCTCACATTCACTCATGCGCTAACACACATACCAAAACTTAGCCATTTAGCGCTAAGAGAACCGTCCAGGATCTTGTAACACACACTTCGAGTCAGGAAGAGGACCAACAGTTTTCACTCTCCAGCTCCATCATAATTGCAAGGCACTCCCCCACCCACGACCATCCCGACGCTCAACGGGAAGCCATAAGCAAGAAAGCGCATCAGGGCAGCGTCAGATACTCAGCTAATCACAATCATTTTTCACTCGGGCTATCCATTCCAGATGGAAAGGCGAGAGCGAAAACATCGACGTGAAATTCTGACAATGGTGTTATTTAACTGGCACCATAAAATACTGAAATTTATCTATCATTAGAAAAGCATTAACATTGTAAAGTATTACACATTAGCGCCGCATTGAAAGTGAGCAGAAAGATAACGAAATTCAGAGCTTGATTTTCAGAAAAAGAGGAACGATTTTCGGAAAAAGCCAACAAAGAATTTAGCGTATAATGACGTTCTTCAACTCAAGTAATAGAGCATTAAAATCCGCAGAGTATTGGATTGGCGAGCCTTGGCACGTTGAAAACGGTACATTGTTGGTAGCGTAAAAAACACCAAACGAAAACCAATAGCTGAGAAAAACGACTTGGAACTCTGCGTGTGACGCTTATCTTAAATGTAAGATGTACTGCGCCGAAAATTGAGCAGTACTGGCGAGGCACTAGCATTTTGAAAACCCTTTCGTGAAAAGCAGGAGGTAAAGCAACACTTCAAACTGACAAAGGTAAGAGTTCAAATTTGGGAAAACTAGAATAAATTTCGAAAAGCATAAACGTGGAGTTCTGTGTCTGGTTCTGTCTTCATAATTGGTCATTACGGGTCAAAATTTAGGTATCAATGACGAAGTTTCAGCTTTTTGAAGTGCGGATCTTGTGAAAAGTGTGAAAAGCAGGACTTGCTGAATGGACAAGTGCCAAAATCCTTATTGGAGTGAGCACAGCTACATTTTGAAAAAATGAAAATGAACATAAAAAGTCCGACATGAAGCTCTGCATATGCTGTTGTTCTCTAGTTGGAGCAATCAATCGTTGATACCCACACAATATTGTCGAGCGCATTTTTAAACCTCGTCTCGAATACAGCATAAAGATGAAAAATGTGAACAATTGCGAAGTTCAGACCTCGATTTTCGAAAAAAATGAAAGCGAATGTTTTAAAAAGCAAACGTGTAGGTGTGCGTACACTGCTTTCGTTTCATTTGAGCTATAATACGTCAAAATTCATGGATAATTGAGAAACACTGGTTCAAGAATGTAGGCATGAAAGTGTGCTAGGCGGACGGACGCATAAGTAACGAAAAAAGGCTCTTGGGACCCGAAAGGTCATGAGCTAAAAAGATTTCAAAATTAGAATAATATGAAAATGATTCAAACGCTGAAGCCTGTTAGATAGCTAGAATCCTGGTAGAGGAAGCTGATACCACGCTAATGTCCCACCCTTCACCCAACACTCTCTCACCTGAATGTAGTCGGAGATGGTAACCGCTGCCAGGGAGTTGAGGGACGAAGACACCGTGCTGAGGGAGCCGCTGAAGACGCCGGCGATGAAGAGGCCGGTCACGCCAGGAACAGATCCCGCAAACTGTACCACGTACAGTGGCAGGAGCTGGAGACAGGGGCGTTAATAGCCTTATCAATCGTTTTTGTCTATGATGCTGCAACTGATATCAAATAAACAGTACAGATGCAGACGCTAGGCTTAATCCTTCGGGAGACGGGCGGCCGCGGCAAGGCGCACCACACACATGCCAAGACTTAGCAGTTTAAGCGCGTAAGGGTCCGGCCGGGATTCTGCCACACACACTTTGGGTCGACAGTAAAGGTCCAAGATCAGTGTCAGCAGCAGGGCCCGCCAGCTTTCGCTATGCTTTAATTGCCGGGCCTTCCTTCACCCACGTCCATCACGTTTCTCAATGAGAAGCCAAGGTCGCTAATGTGCATCAGTGCCGAGTCAGAACTTTTCCAATCACAACCATTCTCAACTCATGCCTATCCATTGCACGCTTTTTCGCTAGCTCCACACTGTCTCTCCTCCCCAAAGCCTGCTCTTCGTTATCCATCCTCCCATCCTTCGGTCTAGCTCTGGGCTTACAGCGTCACTCTGGCCATAGCTACCCCTAAACGTCACTCTAGCCATAGCTACCTCTCAAGAACTTCATCTCTAAGACATTTAACCTTTCCGTCTCTCTTTGGCTCTTGCCCCTTACGCTTCAGTACCGTAGAGCACAGTCGGGACAATAACTCCATCATACAACTCTATCTTTGCTCTAAACCCAATGTCCTGCATCTCATTACACTTTTCAGTGCACCCAACACTTTACACCTTTCCTTCACTCTAGCTTTCACCTCAGTTTACAATAGTTCCATCTTCTCCGCTTAAGAGCCTAGGAACCAAAAATATTGAACTGCCTCCAGTAACAATTCATTTAGACGGACACTGATTGCCTCCCATCGTCATTCCTCCAACATCTCATTGTTATGAGATGTCCAAGTATGTGTGTTGGTCATCTTGCATTTCCCTAACCCGTGTTTTTCTATCCTTCCCTCACAGTAGTAAACCAGAGTAACAGAGACCAGTATTTATCCAGAGTAACGAGAAGTTTGGCTTTTCTCGGTCACGATCATCAGTTGTCATCATAACCAATCATCTACCTGGGGAATCTGTGCGTAGAGACCTGCCAACTGCAGTGTCATCCGCCTTTTTTCCACAGCGCTTGGAGTTAGGCAGAAAGTTGAGATCAACTGGTACCTTTTAGCTGTCCCTTCATTTATTATTCCTTGACAATCCATAGACTAGTTTTCATGCTTCACTCATGTCTGTCAGACACTGCATTGAGCATTTCATTTCAGCAAGATAACTCATTAGAGTAGTTTCTTGTTTCAATATTGACATATTTAATTAATTGACTATATTTTGAGTCCATTCCATGTTTTGTCATGATGGATGAGCCAGGGTAAAGCTTAGTACAACTTAATTATTTCCAATGCAATCAACAGATGCCTCTTCATTTAGTACAGAGGGCATTACCCACATTTCTGATCATCTGTTGTCATCTTCTAAATGATAGTTTGCTTCTTTAAATTACTTATGGTCAGCAGCCTACTACTATGCATATATGTTTAGCTGACCACGTCTTTTTGCAAAAGAACCTCCAAGACCCACTTGATACAAAATTGCTCATGTTTGTTTCAGTAAGTGCGATGGTAGAGGTTAGAGACATTGGACTCTGTAGCAACGATATGCAGAGTTTTCACTGCTGCTTGCACTGCTGCAATCAGTTCTCTTACTAGGGTGTTAACCAAGAGAATTGCCTGAAGCCCTATAGTTGATGTGAATATATCATAAAGTAACCCTGTGCGTATCAAAAATCTGGCTTCCAATAACAGTCCAATGGAATCTTCAGAGCCATCAAGGCATTATAGTCTTCGATATGCTAGTTGACTCGACATCCGCTATACAGCCTGCAACAAGATTAGGTGGCATAACCTACTGTCGTGTCCTGCTGTAACTGCCAGCATTGATGACCGACGTGTTTTTAGGTAGTCTCTACTGAGAACAAAACATCAAAACCTGAAGACTGTTCTTGGCTGAGATACTTCCCAATTCTTATGATTTAGGATGGCACTTTGCTAGTTTCGATCTTCTAGCGCCTGCCTATTCACAGCTCTAGTCTAGCTCATCTCGATAGTTCGCCCTTTGCTGATATCTCCCTAAATCCTTTAATGATTAGGAAGAGTTCACCATCACCCTTGGTCATATATTGACAAGGTAAGTTGTAACCTGTGTAACAGACCTGCCATCAGCCTTGTAGCCGGGGCCTTAGAATCGTGCTACCGTATCCACCGCGTGTCGTTTCAGGCGACTAAAGGGGCGCCCCGTAACCGGGAGTAGAATCGCGCTACCGCAACCCCCAGCGCGTCGTAGGAGGCGACAAAACGGGGCGGAGCGAAGGGACTAGGAATCCCGTTCTCTGTAAAAACCTTTACTCGAAAACGGCAAGACGAGCGGGGGGAGGAGAGGCAAACGTCTCTCTGAACCCTATTGTTAGGGTCGCTGAATGTGCGTGGCTGTAGTACGAGTGATGTAAAGAGGAGGGAGATTGGCGAGATGTTTGTGAGGAGGAAGTTAGATGTGTTGGCGCTGAGTGAGACGAAGTTGAGAGGTAAGGGCGAATGTGAGTTTGGTGCTGTGAGTGGAAGAGAGTCTGGTGTGGAGGAAGGTAGGGCACGAGAAGGTGTGGTCTTGATATTGAGTGACCGGTTGGCTAGTGCGCTACCGAATGGAAGGAGGTGTCCCCAAGATTGATGTGGGTGAAAGTTAAGTTAGGCGTAGAAAGATGGGCATTTGTGAGTGCTTACGGACCTGGCAGCGAGAGGAGTGAAGAGGAGAGGGAGCAATTCTGGACTGAC
>SDVV010014922.1:0-14669 GCA_016164225.1 Gammarus roeselii
ATATATACATACATATATGTATATGTGTATATGAGATCACGTGACAACTGCGTGACCATTTACACTGTTCAGACTACCCGTCTCTCTCTCCATCAATATTCCCCGCATGCAGTGGCGGTCATCCTAATGTCCGTCGACAGAAACGTATACTTCTTTTTACATTAGAAGCGAATAATACTCTATCAATACTATTTAGTTTATACTGGAACATTTTTCTGAAATAGGTGAAGTAAAAAGCTTATCAATGAAGGGTATGATGAGACTCTTCACATTCCTGCGACAAGCAAATAACTTTGTTTGCTGTTCATTTTTTTTCACATTTAAAGATTGCAACTTCTACTACCTCATCAATAACAACACCTCATCATTCTGACAACTTCATCAGTCATATCACCTCATCAGTAACATCACCCCATCAGTCATATCACCTCATCAGTAACATCACCTCATTAGTCAGATCCCCTCATCAGGTAGACAACCTCATCAGTAAGATCTCCTCATCAGTCATACAACTTCGTCAGTCATATAACCTCATCAGTCAGATCACATCATCAGTAACATCACCTCATCAGTCAGATCATCTCATCAGTCAGATCATCTCATCAGACAGATCACCTCATGAGTCAGATCACCTCATCAGTCAGATCACCTCATGAGTCATATCACCTCATCAGTCAGATCACCTCATTAGTCAGATCACCTCGTCAGTCATATCACCTCATGAGTCATATCACCTCATCAGTCAGATCACCTCATCAGTCAGATCACCTCATCAGTAATATCACCTCATCAGAAATTTCACCTCATGAGTCACATCACCTCATCAGTCATATCACATCATCAGTCAGATCACCTCATGAGTCACATCACCTCGTCAGTCATATCACCTCATCAGTCAGATCACCTCATCAGTAACATCACCTCATCAGTCAGATCACTTCATAAGTCAGATCACCTCATCAGTCAGATCACCTCGTCAGTCATATCACCTCATGAGTCATATCACCTCATCAGTCAGATCACCTCATCAGTCAGATCACCTCATGAGTCAGATCACCTCGTCAGTCATATCACCTCATCAGTCAGATCACCTCATCAGTAACATCACCTCATCAGTTACATCACCTCATGAGTCAGATCACCTCATAGAGACCGAGATTATACCAACAATATCGTTGGTGGACTTATTCAAATTATCACAGTGATGTCATCATCACTGTGATGATGATATCATTGTGATGATTTGAATCAGATCACCTCATTTGTCAGACAACTTCATCAGTCATATCACCTCATCAGTCAGATCCCCTCATCAGTCAGATCACCTCATCAGTAACATCACCTCATCAGAAATTTCACCTCATGAGTCCCATCACCTCATCAGTCTAATCACATCATCAGTCAGATCACAAAGAAATAGTACACGTTAGGTTGTCCTCATTTGAACACCAGCTCAATATATTTGCCGGCAACCAGTTTGGCTTCGTGAAATGATAAAATACAACGTTTGCAATATTTCACTTGATTCAGGATCTTCTCAATACCTTTCACGAGAAGACCTATTCCATTTGTCTCTTTCTTGACCTTAGGAAGACCTTCGATACAGTTGAATTTGATTTTCTTAGGACGAATTTGTATTCTCATGCTGTGAGGGGTCGTTGATAGTGTCCTACCTGACCAGTCGCAAACTGTATGTCTCGGTTGACAATGTCAGTTCCACCCATTTGCCCGTAAGGGTTGGCGTGCCCCAGGGGTCGGTGCTGGGCCCTTTACTGTTCAATATCTTCATTAATGATGTAGCGTATCTCCAAAACTCCAATGTTCGCCGACGATGCGGTATTCTACGTTCATGGCGATAGTTTTGATGAGGCCCTTGATAAGATGAGAGAAACTTTTGCTAGCCTGACTCTTTGGCTTGGGCATAATAAGTTATTGCCTCATGAAAGTAAGACGAAACTCATGTTGTTCACTCCGAGGCACCATCTTGATTTACACGATGTATTGTTCAACAATGTTTGTCTCGAGTGGGTCGACCAGATACGGTACCTGGGATTCATCCTTGATGATAAATTAACCTACAGTTTTCATATGTCTGAGTTAACATGAACGCTAAGTAAATCGTTAAGCGCTATCTACGCTGTTTCTGGCCTTCTCCTTCGAACTGCCCTGAGGATTCTCTATTATAGCCTCGTATATCCTCATGTTGTTCAGATGATTATACTGTGGGGTGGGGTCTCTGATAATCTACTAAGCCCTGTTGCGGTTTTGTTAAATGGAATTCTGCAGGTGATGTTGCATGTCAAATTTGATGACCACTTCCCTCTAATGAGAACCAGCTTAATGTATAAAGAGATAGGATTACTCAAGCTTACTGATATTCATCTTCTGTCTATTTAAAAATTTGGTCTCAATGTTGTAGACAATTATCCACTTTTATTCGCAAAGTAAATAAAACCATTAATCCCTAACCATTGATACGAGACTCGTAATCTTGGCCTTACCCTCCCTAATATCAGATTACTGGTGGAGAGATCAGGAGCGATCTTACAGTGTGTTAAGGTGCTGAATGAACTGCCTTAATTTGCCTGTTGTGAATGTGCTCCAAAAGTGATAAATTAAATGTAGAGATCTCTGATTATTCAAATTCACTGAGAGACTATCAAATGTGCAGGGGATCGAGAGCTTTGGTTGGACCTCCCATGTTCGCAAACAACTGAGTCCCTCAACTGAGTGTTCCATTGCATGGCGCTGTCTTATTTCTTAGCACCAAGACTCTCATTACTTAGCACAGTCTCTCATTACCATACTGATTGTCGTCCCTTAGTATCCTAATGGATTGATGCTACATTAACCTTCTATACATTCGTTGTGTAAATGACTTTTGTGGTGGAACGTCTCCTGTCTATTATTGAAGTACTGAATTGTCCATTTGTTAAGCACACTTCATTTCGGGAGTTACCTTTGCTGTATGACTGTCCCAATTGTAGACGACTACTCTAGCTTCCTTCTGTTGTTGAAGCAAGCCTGCCTAATGCGACTACTCTAGCTTCATTCTGTTGTTGAAGCAAGCCTGCCTAATACGATACTCTAGCTTCATACTTATGTTGAACCAAGCCTGCTTAATGCGACTACTCTAGCCTCATTCTGTTGTTGAAGCAAGTCTGCCTAATGCGACTACTCTAGCTTCATACTTGAGTGGGAAGCAAGCCTGCCTTATGAGACCAATCTAGCCTCATTCTGTTGTTGAAGCAAGCCTGCCTTATGCGACTACTCTAGCTTCATTCTGTTGTTGAGGCAAGCTTGCCTAAAGTGACTAATCTAGCTATATTCTGTTGTTGAAGCAAGCCTGCCTTATGCGACTACTCTAGCTTCATACTTATGTTGAAGCAAGCCTGCCTTGTGCGACCAATCTAGCCTCATTCTGTTGTTGAAGCAAGCCTGCCTTATGCGACTACTCTAGCTTCATTCTGTTGTTGAGGCAAGCTTGCCTTATATGACTAATCTAGCTTCATTCTGTTGTTGAAGCGAGCCTGCCTTATGCGACTACTCTAGCTTCATTCTGTTGTTGAGGCAAGCTTGCCTTATATGACTAATCTAGCTTCATTCTGTTGTTGAGGCAAACTTGCCTTATATGACTAATCTGGCTTCATTCTGTTGTTGAAGCGAGCCTGCCTAATGCGACTAGCCTAGCTTCATACATGTGTTGAAGCAAGCCTGCCTTATGCGACTGATCTGACTTTATTCTATCGTTGAAGAAAGCGTGCCTTATGCGACTAATCTAGCTTCATTTTGTTGTTGTAGCAAGCCTGCCTTATGCGACTAACCTAGCTTCATTTTATTACTGTTAATTGTGGCCATCTTTCAATGCGACTAATCTAGTTGATATTTTTTGCAGGGACATTTTTCCCCACTTCATAAATCTCTAATCAGGTCATGTTTATCGTACTGTTATTCACTGTTATCCCTGCCCTTGAGCTTCTATTAGCTTGCCAGCGGTTTCTTGTTGTCTCCATTTTGACCACGCATTATTCTAATATCTGTATTTTTAAATCAATTAACAAACGATGAATCAATCAATCAATCAAACCTCATCAGTCAGATCACCTCATGAGTCGGATCACCTCGTCAGTCAGATCACCTCATGAAACATATCCCCTCATAAGTCCGATCACCTCTTGAGTCAGATGCCTTCATGAGTCAGGTCACCTCATGAGTCAGATAACCTCTTCAGTCAGATCACCTCTTCAGTCAGATCACCGCATGACTCAAATAACCTCATGAGTTATAGCACTACTTCAGTCAGATCACCTGATCAGGCAGATCAACTTATGAGTCAGATCACCTTATGAGTCAGATCACCTCTTGAGTCAGATGCCATCATGAGTCAGGTCACCTCATGAGTCAGATAACCTCTTCAGTCAGATCACCTCTTCAGTCAGATCACCTAATGACTCAATTAACCTCATAAGTCATACCGCTTTAGTCAGATCACCTGATCAGTCAGATTACCTCATGAGTTATATCACCTCATCAGTCGGATTACCTCATCAGTCAGATATCCTGATCAGACAGATCACCTGAACGGTCAGATTACCTCATGAGTCATATCACCTCATCAGTCAGATCACCTTAGGAGTCAGATCACCTCATGAGTCCAATCACCTCATGAGTCAGATCACCTTATGAGTCAGATCACCTTATGAGCCTGACACATACGATCACTGACACGTAAGATCACCTCTTCAGTCAGATCATCTCATGAGTGAGATCACCTCATCAGTCTGATCACCTCATCAGTCAGATCATCCCTTCAGTCAGATCACCTCATGAGTCAGATCACCTCATGAGTCAGATCACCTTATGAGTCAAATCACCTCATGAGTTAGATCACCTTATGAGTCAGATCACCTCATGAGCCTGACACGTAAGATCACCTCTTCACTCAGATCACCTTATGAGTCAGATCACCTCATCAGTCAGATCACCTCATCAGTCAGATCACCTCATCAGTCAGATCACCTCATCAGTCAGATCACCTCATGAGTCAGGTCACCTCATGAGTCAGATCACATTTCCAGTCAGATCGCCTCGTGAGTCATATCACCTCATCAGTCATATCACCTCATCACTCAGATCACATCATCAGTCAGATCATCTCATGAGTCATATCACCTCGTGAGTCATATCACCTCACCAGTCAGATCACTTCGTGAGTCAGATCACTACTTCAGTCAGATCACCTCATCAGTCAGATCACCTCATGAGTCAGATCACCTCGTCAGTCAAATCACCTCATCAGTCAGATCACCTCGTCAGTCAGATCACATCATTAGTAGCATCCCTCATGAGTCAGATCACCTCATGAGTCAGATCCCCTCACCAGTCAGATCACCTCATGAGTCAGATCACCTCTTCAGTCTTGTCACCTCATGAGTCAGATCACCTGATGAGTTATATCACCTCATCAGTCAGATCACCTCATGAGTCAGATCACCTCATCAGTCAGATCACCTCATGAATCAGATCACCTCCTCAGTCTTGTCACCTCATGAGTCAGATCACCTCATGAGTCAGATCACCTCATGAGTTATATCACCTCTTCAGTCAGACCACCCCATGAGTCAGATCACACTATGAGTCAGATCACCTTATGAGTCAGATCACCTCATGAGTCATATCACTTCTTCAGTAAGATCACCTCATGAGTCAAATCACCTCAAAAATAATATAACCTCTACAGTCAGATCACCTCATTAGTCAGACAACTTCATCAGTCGGATCACCTCATCGGTCAGATCAGATCAGAAGTCAGCTAACATCTTCAGTCAGATCACCTTATGAGTCAGATCACATCGTGAGTCATATCACCTCTTCAGTCAGATCACCTCTTGAGTCAGATCACCTCATGAGTCATATCACCTCTTCAGGCTGGTCACCTCATGAGTCAGATCACCTCATGAGTTATATCACCTCTTCAGTCAGACCACCTCATGAGTCAGATCACCTTATGAGTCATATCACCTCATGAGTCATATCACCTCTTCAGGCTGGTCACCTCATGAGTCAGATCACCTCATGAGTTATATCACCTATTCAGTCAGATCACCGCATGAGTTAGGTCACCTTATGAGTCATATCACCTCTTCAGTCAGATCACCTGTTCAGTCAGATCACTTCTTGAGTCAGATCACCTCATCAGTCAGACAACTTCGTCAGTCGGATCACCTCATCAGTCAGATCAGCTCATGAGTTAGATAACATTTTCAGTCAGATCACCTTATGAGTCAGATCACCTCGTGAGTCATATCACTTTTTCAGTCAGATCACCTCCTGAGTCAGATCATCTCGTGAGTCATATCACCTTTTCGTTCAGATCACCTCATGAGTCACATCACCTCGTGAGTCATATCATCTTTTCAGTCAGATCACCTCTTGAATCAGATCACCTCGTGAGTCATATCACCTTTTCAGTCAGATCACCTATTCGCCGAACCGTAATATTCTTCGACAACTCCGACAACTCAATGTTACGCGTTGTGTTCAATGCGGAACGCTCACCAATGATTTTCGAAACATTATTCCCGGTCACTTCGTTCACATCTTTAGTGAAGAGTCTCCCTCGGTCGACGTCTTCCCTGCCTTTCGTAATCTTTCACACTTCGATCAAGTCACCTCAAACTCGACGTTTATCAGGTAGAATGCAGTGAGTTCGCCAGATCTGTCGTTGTACGATTTACTGCACAGTAAAGTGATAAATTTATTAACTTCTCTACTTCAATTATGTCGCTTCTAAGATATGGAGACCAGAATTGCACTGAATATAGTAGAGGACGAAGTTTTTTGCAGCACCGTTATATTGCTTGCTATTTTCAGATTGATTCCAATCATGACAACTAGATGATGACAACTAGATGATAACAACTAGATAATGACAACTAGATGATGACAACTAGATGATAATAACTAGATGATAACAACTAGATGATGACAAATAGATGATAACAACTTCGTTCTTCTTCAGACCTAATCCTATTGCCATCAAAAGGCAACCTATTTTGGGCTAATAGGCCTGTTTTTGTCTTCCTACACTTGTAAACACTTGTGTACTAGATGATGACAACTAGATGGTAACAATTAGATGATGACAACTTGCTGATGACTACTAGATGATGACAACTAGATGATGACAACTAGATGATGACAACTAGATGATAACAACTAGATGAAGGCAACTAGATGATGACAACTAGATGATAACAACTAGATGGTGACAACTACATGATGACTACTTGCTGATGACTACTAGATGATGACAACTAGATGATGACAACTAGATGGTGACAATTAGATGATGACAACTTGCTGATGACTACTAGATGATGACAACTAGATGATGACAACTAGATGGTGACAACTAGTTGATGACAACTAGATGATGATAACTAGATGATGACAACTATTTAGTGACAAATAGATGATGACAACTAGATGGTGACAAATAGATGATGACAACTTGCTCATGACAAATAGATGATGACAACTAGATGATGACAACTAGATGATAACAGCTAGTTGAGGACAACTAGATGATGACAACTAGATGATGACAACTAGATGGTGACAACTAGATTATTATTACTAGATGATGACAACTCGATGATGACTACTAGATGATGGTAACTGGATGATGATAACTAGAGGATGACAATTAGATGATGACTTCTAGATGATGACAACTGGATGATGACAACTAAAGGATGACTACTAGGTGACGACAGCTAGATGATGATACTGGATGATGACTACTAGGTGGATACAATTAGATGATGACAACTTGCTGATGACTACTAGATGATGACAACAAGATGTTGACATCTAAATGATGACAACTAGATGATGGCAACTAGATGATGACAACTAAGTTCTTCTTCAGACCTAATCCTCTTGCTATCAAAATGCAACCTATTTTGGGCCAATAGTCCTGTTGCTGTCTTCCTACATTTTAAACACTTGTGAACTAGATGATGATAACTAGGAGATGACAACTAGATGATAACAACTTGCTGATGACTACTAGATGATGACAACTAGATGATGACAGCTAGATGATGACAACTAGATGATGACAACTTGATGATGATGACAACTAGATGATGACAACTAGATGAAGACAACTAGATGATGCCAACTAGATGATGACAACTCGTAGATGACAACTTGATGATGACAACTAGATGATGACAATTAGGTGATGACAATTGCACAGCATCGGTATTCGAGGCGAGCTTAACAACTAGATAAAATGATTTCTTACAGACAGATGGCAGCAAGTTGTACTTAACGGAAGTTCCTTCTCCTGGGGTAGTGTTAAAAGCGGCGTGCCTCAAGGATCCGTTCTAGGGACAGTTTTCTTTATAATATTCATTAACGATCTCGATAGCAACGTTTTCTCAAACATTAGCAAGTTTGCAGACGAATCTAAGATCGGAGAAAAAATGCAAACTGAACTAGAGTGTCAGCAGATCCAACTAGACTTGAACAAAATTGTTGATTGGTCAGAAAAGTGGCAAATGAATTTTAATGTAGACAAATGCAAAGTTATGCACATAGGTCATCAAACCCCAAACACGAATATTCAATGTCAGAAAGAAACTCATTCCCGTCACCGAGGAGAGAGATTTAGATGTCATCATGAGTAACGACTTATAAAGCAGCAAGCATTATAATGATGCTGCCAAGAAAGGCGACTAAATGCTAGGTATGATATCCCGCACTATCTCGTACAAAAACCAACACAGTATGTTCAAGTTATTCAACGCATTTGTTAGACCGCATCTCGAGTATGCCGTTCAATTCCGGTCTCCATTCCTTTGAAAAGACGTTATTAAACTTGAGAACTCATATATCGTACGAAGACAGGCTTCGTGATCTCAATCTTTATTCGCTAGAGAAACGTCGAGTCAGAGGCGACGTGATAGAAGTGTGGAAGATTATGAAGGGTAATGAAAACGTCGACCGAACGAGCCTTTTTACTCTAGATACAAACGGAGTGATTAAGAACAGTGGATACAAAATCGTTGGGAAACGTTTCTCACTCGACATCACGCGCAATTCTTCCACGTACAAAGTGGTCGAAGAATGGAACAAACTTCCAGCGGAGGTTGTAAACAGCAATACAATCGAAACGTTTAAGTCGCGGCTCGATAAGTTCTACATAAATCACCGATAAATAGCTAAACCGTTCCCTTTCCTGTTGTTATAAAAAACAGAAATGGCACACGAAGCTCTCTCTGACGTTCTACTTCAGAACTAATTCTCTTGCTATCAAAAGGCGATCTAGTTTGGGCCAATAGGCCTCCTAGACGTTTTACTCCAGAACTAATCCTCTTGCTATCAGAAGGCAACCCAGTTTGGGTCAATAGGCCTGCTGTTGTCTTCCTATACTTGTTAACACTTGTAAACTAGATGATGAATACTAGATGATGACAACTAGATGATGACAACAAGAGGTTGATAACTAGATGACGACAACTAGATGATGATAACTAGATAATGATGACTAGATGATGACAGCAGATCTCACTCTACCAGATAGGGAATCAGTTTATTTCTCTTTCCTGAAAATTCGAGCTGGTGTAGTGATGACTTAAGTAAACTCAAATCTCTACAAGAATGGATCTACGTCCAGGAGTATGTTTGTCATAACACCTTCCTTGAAAGACAAAGAGAAATGAATGAGTTTAGGAAGGTGAAAACAAGTTATCAGAAAGTATATTTTAAGGGTCATAAACTCAGATTTAAGGGGCGCAAACAACCTCAACAGCATCAACCAAGATATAGTCAACCTCATCCACAGAATCAAATAAAGATACAGTCAAGTGAGGATTTTCCAGCTCTTCAACATCAGCAACTGAGTCCTAAACTTAACCAGAATGCTGGCCGGAACAAGAACACACAGAGCAGCAGCAGTGGCAACAACTGAAATGGCGACATTACCAACAATGCAAGCAGCCCGCAACCTAAACATCAGTCTGCTGTGCGGCAAATCACCAACCAGCATCCGAACTCCAACAATCAAAAACTGACAACAAATTCAGAACAAGTTAACCATCAACATCAACAAGTGGACCACCAAGTCCAGACGTCTGCGGTCACGGTGGGAGAGGCACCTCCTGAGTTGGGTAACCAGATGATGAGCAGCGGAGCAAACTCCGTCGAATGGAAATAAGCCAGTGGCGAAGTAAGTCACCCCGACAGTCGGCTGCCGCAGTCTTCAACAGTCGACATTGGATATGAGGAAAAGCGTGACAACAACCTTTCGGGACGGCCATCGCTATCCGGGCTGATAAGTGACGATTGTACAAATGAATTGGTCAATAAACCCAGACGCAGTCCACGTATAAATATCCGAACACACGAATAATATAGGGAACAGGAGTTATGACTCATCCAGTCCAGCATCATTTTGTCTAAAGCAGCTATTAGTTATGACGGTATTGATGATTATTAAACAATTTTTCGTTTGTGGCCAGCTTTCATCGATTAATTTTATTGTTTTTAGATCTAGAATATCCTTCCTCCAATCCAACTCTTGCATTGAGTTTCATGCTCGACTTGTTAAACTTGCACAAAAAAAGCATACGGCTTGATATCTCACTTTTACTGGACTTGAATATAACTGTAAAAAACATCATCAACAACTCTCACTCCTCTGACATTCTCCATTATATGTCATCAATTATTGGTAATTGGTGCGTGTTCTACAATATTGTTTTTTTTTCTCGTGTCAGAATAAGATTGTAACAAAAATTAAATGCAACATATTTGTAAATTAACATACAGCCCCAAAACTTCTCTATTAACAGCTGAAAACTCTAAATGTAGGAGCAAATAAACAATATTAATTTATTTGATCGTGCTTTGCATGAAATTGAAAATAATTTCAACAATAATTTCTGGTGATGAGCTCCCGAACATTTCAATTTCATTAAGAAACAATTTCACTTGCATGGCATTAAATGTTGCAAGTTTGAAGGAGAACTTTTTAAGCCTTAAAATCAATATAACAGACCATTTTGCACCTTCTGTGCTAGGGCTTCGTGAAATCAAATTGACAAATGGATTACAAGACTTATATAACTTATCAGGTTACAATTTGTTTACAAACAATAATATGATTGATAGGGGAGGCGTTTGTTCATTTAAAAATAACAGGCTAACTGTTGTGCCGAGACCTGAACTTTCTGTCATCAGGCCAGGAATTGAGACTCTTTTTGTCGACATTTATTGTGATAACGAAGTTAGAAAAATAGGTATGGTTTACCGTAAAGCCTCTGAAATGTCGGTAGAAAGTTTCTTGCTGGAAATGAATGAAATCATCAGTGGCATTGACATAGACATAATAAAGTGTATATTATGGGTGATTTCAACTTTAATCTGCTTCCTACACAAAATTAGAAATTGTCGTACGACTCCTGCTAAAAGTCTATTGTATTATAGCCTTATTCATCCCTTTCTGACGTATTGTGTAAACGTGTATGCTTCTACCTACAAAACAAGCCTAAGACCTATCGTACATAGTCAGAAACGCGTCATCAGAACACTATCACATGTTAGCAGACGTGACCACACGTTGCCTCTCTTGTGTCTACGGTACATTCTCCCACTTTTAGCTTACATTGATAACGATTTTCTCATTAAAAATAAGCCTATTTATGATCTTCGAAACAATGCGAAATTGCAAATTCCCCGAAACTCGTGAACACAGTCCCAAATATTTTTAAAATACAGAGTTGCTAAAACCTGGATTTTGATTACTATAGATATAAGGACGAGTAGAAGTATAGCTACCTTCAAACGTAAACTAAAATTATATCTGTTTGAACTGGTACGTAAAGAAATTCTAGAATTGTAATTTACTTCTGCTATACAATTTACCGTGTCAACTATTTGTGTTTCATCAGTTTCATTTCATATATGCTTTCAATTTTTTTATTCACGCTTCTTATGCTCAAATTTCCAGTTATCTTGTTCATGTAGAAATCCGTTCATTTATTGTACCCATCGATTATGACTCATTGATTTTTTTCCCGTAAGCAGATGTTAATATGTCATGCTAACTATGCAGTTAGTTTCAGATTGGTGTCAGCGTACGCCAAAAAATGTGTGAGTAATGTAATAGACAACCTCGTGTCGGACATTTTGTGCTCTCAAGTTTTTTTAGTAAATGTCAGTTGAAACAGTAAATAGTCATGACAAAGTAAACGTCGGCGATCAAACTTATATACTTTGATTATTTTTCTTTTATAATGAATGGTTCAATAAATGCTTTCATCTGTCTCGACATGTTGAGAAGTGAAAAGTGGAGAGTAGAGGATGTCCTCCATCAATGTTCATCAGTTGGTTCATACTCCCCAACCCTAGTTATAAGTTAATATTAAATTCATCTAAGTAGCACATATTGTCTTCAGAACAACTCATGCTGACGAAGACTTGGTACGTATCATCTGTGTATTATGATATTCATGTTATTTTGTCAACATGTCATTATACTTAAATAAATATTAAATCCTTAAAATTAAATCCTTAAGTTCGTGTTTAGTGTTGTGATGGCCTAAGTTCGTGCTTGGTGTTGTGATGATCTTAGTTCGTGCTTGGTGTTGTGATGACCTCAGTTCGTGCTTGGTGTTGTGATAACTCAAGTTCATGATTGGTGTTGTGATGGCCTAAGTTCGTGCTTGGTGTTGTGATGACCCAAGTTCGTGCTTGGTGTTGTGATGGCCTAAGTTCGTGCTTGGTGTTGTGATGACCTCAGTTTGTGCTTGGTGTTGTGATGACCAAAGTTCGTGCTTGGTGTTGTGATGACCTCAGTTCCTGCTTGTTGTTGTGATGACCCAAGTTCGTGCTTGGTGTTGTGATGACCTCAGTTCGTGCTAGGTGTTGTGATGACCTCAGTTCGTGGTTGGTGTTGCGATGATCCAAGTTCATGCTTGGTGCTGTGATGACCTCAGTTCGTGCTTGGTGTTGTGATGACCTAGGTTTGTGCTTGGTGTTGTGATGACCCAAGTTCGTGTTTGGCGTTGTGATGACCTAAGTTCGTGCTTGGTGTTGTGATGACCCAAGTTCGTGCTTGGTGTTGTGATGACCCAAGTTTGTGCTTGGTGTTGTGATGACCTCAGTTCGTGCTTGTTGTTGTGATGACCCAAGTTCGTGCTTGGTGCTGTGATGACCTAAGTTCGTGCTTGGTATTGTAATGACCTAAGCTCGTGCTTGGTGTTGTGATGACCTAAGTTCGTGCTTGGTGTTGTGATGACCTCAGTTCGTTCTTGGTGTTTTGATGACCCAATTGGGTCATCAAAACACCAAGAACGAACTGAGGTCATCACAACACCAAGCACGAACTTAGGTCATCACAACACCAAGCACGAGCTTAGGTCATTACAATACCAAGCACGAACTTAGGTCATCACAGCACCAAGCACGAACTTAAGTTCGTGCTTGGTGTTGTGTTGACCTATGTTCGTGCTTGGTGTTGTGATGACCCAAGTCCGTGCTTGGTGTTGTGATGACCTCAGTTTGAGTTTGGTGTTGTGATGATCCAAGTTCGTATTTGGTGTTGTGATGACCTCAGTTTGTGCTTGGTGTTGTGATGACCTCAGTTCGTGTTTGGTTTTGTGATGATCAAGTGCCGAATTTGGCATTTGTAGGCATTGTATTTCATTTGCCACTTTGCTTACTGATCCACCATTTTTTGAAGTTGAATTGGATCTCTCAAGTTTTTTGCACTGCTGCTCCTAGCTTAGTATCGTCTGTAAGCTTGCTAACGTTCCAAAACACGTTTTCATCGAGATCGCTCATGAATGTTATGAAACGGATTGGAATTAAAAGCCATCCTTGCAGCACATCGATTGCTACACTACAGCAGGGGAGGAATCTCTGTTACACTACCGCAGGAGAGGAAGCTCCGTAACACTACCGCAGTGGGGGGAACTCCGTTACACTACCGCAGTGGGGGGAGCGCCGTTACACTACCGCAGTTGGGGAAGCTCCGTTACACTACCGCACCGTTTTTCCAGTTATTTAGTTCACCTCGAATACCAATGCTCTACGGTGCACTGCCTATTGACTCTGAGGGCTTCATCGAAAGCCTCTTGAAAAGCAAAGAATATGTGTCCGATGAGACACATCGACATGTTAATTTATAGAAATTCTGTATTTTTATCCTCAATCACACTTCCCATCAATTATACGGTAACAGAAACATACGGTAACAGAAACATACGGTAACAGAAACATACGGTAACAGCAACAAACGGTAACAAAACATAAGGAAACATGAATATCCGGTAACAGAAGCATACGGCAACAGAAAGATACGGTAACAGGTATCCATACCGAGGTACTCTAAGAAAGAAAAGGGAAGGTGTTGATTTCCATCACCCAAAAGATGTTACGTACCGAGTAATTTCCAACGTTTGTCAAGTTATTTTTCTGATATGAACGAGAAGACTTCATGAAGTTGAATAACCATCGTCTTTGACTGCCTTGTATCATTGATTGGAGCTTGAGCAGTTGAGCAGTTAGAGTAGAGCTAGAGTGAGGCGCACACCAATCAGCAGTTAGAGTAGAGCTAGAGTGAGGCGCGGGCCAATCAGCAGTTAGAGTAGAGC
>SDVV010014923.1:0-14669 GCA_016164225.1 Gammarus roeselii
TATATAATACTCAGTACCAGCTTATCGGATTTTTATAAGATTTTCACAAACATACGTTTACACTTGCATAATTTGAATGAAGCCATCCAATTACTTAAGGTTTGTGACTAATTATTGTGTTTTTGCAGTACAGTGACAGTTGATGAGATGACATTATCCATCATTCTAATGTTAAAGGGTGTTAAGTTTATAGAGGCAAATTGAGAGAGGATAGTTACAGAAATATCTCAACACTCAAGTAATACATACTAAGTCTTCGTCAGCGGGAGCTGTTCTGAAGACAACATTTGCTATTTAACTAAGCCTAACATTGGCCGTTTATAGACGATCGTTTGTATCATAAAAAGCTATAGACCTACTCTAATTGTACGATAGTTCAGGACGTAATACAACGGCAATTGAACTATCGATCTTTGATTAAGTTTGACTTCGTATTGTTTACACTGCATGCCGTTCAAATGAACGAACTGAGAGAGAATGGACAACATGTGTTTATGTTACCTTTATTCGCGTGTTGTTTGTTCCACTGATCATACATTTTGAACTAACTGGTAACATGACTCGTTACATGAATGTTATGTAGCCGTAGGATATTAAATATGAGTGTAACACTGAGAAGGGGGCTGATTATAAAATACTCAAAGCAGTGTGAAGGGTGTAGGAACTGGGATAATTTTCACAAGGTTTTGCACGCGCTGATCATGTTTAACAGGTGCGCTCTGGACGAACTAAGGAACTAGTTTACTGTTTAAATAAATTTGCACGCACATGGTTCATATTAAGTTACCGTTTAAAATTCATACTCAGCCCCCATGAGAGAGAGATTTGATTAGATTGAAGTGACAGATTCGGGACTGAGTAACTTAGCCGATACAAACGGTAAAATAAATTCGTTTGTTTCAGAATGCTCGAAAATAACCTCAAAATGTAAAATTTCGCCTCATGAGAAACGACACTTGAATTATGAAAGTCGACAAACGTGGAAAAATATTAAACGACAATATTGATCTTGAATTATGTGAGTGATCCTGTGAAATGAGAACTGCCTGATTTTAATATTTCGATTTGAAATTATTCTTAACAATCCTTGGCTTATACAAAAAGTTACTGTCCAAACAAAATTTACAGTCATCAACGTGTCGATAAAAATATTGTTCCGAAGATTTATGACCAATAACAGGGTCTTTTTTTCCCAACGCCTCTTCCAAATTCTCCTCCTGAAACCCAGACGAGGTATTAGAAATATGAGTTGCTATTCAGTCAATATCTGCCGGTCTGATGCCACTCGAAAATACTAGGGACTCGATCCTAAGAAAAATATCAATGTCCAGTTCAAATTACAGCGCAGTGAGCTTGGTGGCATATTTGAGTGTTCGAGCAGTTATACTTCATAGGCTCGTTCTTTTCATCTCAGCCATCAATACTCGCATCCGTGTTTAGTTTTTTTTATTTTAACATGAAATCAAATTTACTTCAATCTGGAATGATAATTTTAATGCGCGGTAATTATTCCGCCGCAGTGCAACGAGCGGATTGATCGTGGCATGGAAAATCGCATGCACAATCAAATATTTATGATGATTCAACCGTAGCCCGCAGAGCGTTGGAACATTCATGGAATGATGAATGCTGTGTAGTGATGGATACGCAGTGTTGGTCAGGCCACAGTTTCTAGGTACTCTGTCGGGGTATCCCTCCCAAAACTCACTTGCAAGATTCGAACACAATTACGGAAAAATGTATCTAACGAGGAAATGTATCTAACGAGGAAATGTATCTATACACGAGGCTCTCCTTCAGATGTATTCCTCTTACATTATTTCTTTGCAGCTGATGTTATACTACACTACATAGAACTATAAAATGCACCATTTAGGATTACCGGATGGGAATACGAATATCATTTTGTTTTAGGATTGGTTTGATAACCAAGTTTTGTAGAAGTTGTGGATAAAAAATCTCTTAACTCTGAACAGGTATTATTTATTTATCACAAAGTTAGAAAAGGTTCAATCCCGTCTTGGTGGAAACTAAACAGCTTAATATGAAAGATTATTCCAGTCTGTTGTTACATATTATCATAAAACCAGAAATTAAACCATTATTTTCGTGGGAATTTCTAAAATCATGTTAGAAACCGGAACACATCATATAAAACGTGCTAAACAGCAAAGCTATGACCTTATTCAGTATTGGTGTTACCAGCAAAGCTATGACCTTTTCCGATATTGGGGGTTCCAGCAAAGCAATGACCTTTTCAACATTGATGGTACCAGCAGAGCTGTGCCTATTCATTTTGGTCGATACCAGCAGAGTTCCGATCTTTTCAATATTGGTGGTACCAGTATAGCTATGACCTTTTTCAATATTGGTGGTACCAGTATAGCAATGACTTTTTTCAATATTGGTGGTACCAGTATAGCTATGACCTTTTTCAATATTGGTCGTACCAGTAAAGCTATGACCTTGTTCAATATTGGTGATACCAGTATAGCTATGACCTTTTTCAATATTGGCGGTACCAGTATAGCTATGACTTTTTTCAATATGGGCGGTACCAGTATAGCTATGACCTTTTTTCAATATGGGCGGTGCCAGTATAGCTATGACCTTTTTCAATATTGGCGGTACCAGTATAGCTATTCGATGCGATATTACTCTGGCTAGGTCATATATTGTTATATTTAAATTTTAAACCTATCTCATTTATTGGGAGTATTTTTTTATTCACATCAGCCCGTCCCAGGCCTACTACTACTACTGCCACCCTGGTAGTAGTAGGGTGAAGGTAGTAGGTGGTAGTAACAGTATCGGTGGTCTTTCTGCTTCTGTCCTTATAATCTTCCTTTTTCTGTATGTGTGCTTAAATTTCTAAAGCCTCATTGACTATGCCCCACTCTTCTTTCACTTCTTTCGAGCACTCCTGTTCGTTTTGTCTCTAATTTAATCTAATCGAATCTAATCTGATCTAATCTAATTTAATCTAATCTAACCTACCATTACTGCTACTACATGTTATTCCCTTTTACTCGAGAACTATATAGAAAATTTACAGCAGGAAAATTGCCCCACGTAGGTCATAGAATCCCAAACATAATGCCATTCCTGCGGGTGCTGTAGCAATAATGTCGAAAGAAGATAGACTTTGGCTGTGAAAATACAATTGTTCACTACAGGCGAAAGAGAAATGCCTGCTGCGCACGAATGGCTGTATAGAGCTGTTATCCCCTTTGGCCGCAAGGTGGTACCAATAACCGTTGCTAACGAATTTTGATGGAATTATTTTTACATACCTGACAACCTTTGCTACCCATTGTATTAGGCGGATAATGAAATTAGAATTATTAGTAATTGTTTTACGAAATATTTCATGTGTCTAATCTCAATATTATGTGTCATCGGAATATGGTGCTGATTCATTGTGTACCTTAAATCTTCTTTGAGCACTTATGTTCGTTCAGCTATAGAAGCAAGATGCATGTTACCATTCATACTCGGTCTCATTCTCTCAGTTACTCGTTGTAATGAGCCCAATAAGGCTACTCAATCTGACTGACGGTCTTTGCTTATCATTATACGGATTTTTGATTTGTGTATACACATGTATAGATTTAGGATGAAAAAAATAATACCATACCTTTTGTGCATGAATATAGATTTCTATTTATTTTTTCCTTAGATGCACAATAGTGACATAAAACGAAGTTAACTAAATTTGCATTCAAATTTTTTTCAGCTATTGCATGAATTTCATTATAGTACTCATTTGTTTGCCCAGAACTAGGAAACCTTTTCTGTAACGAACAATGGTCAACCAAATACCTAATTAAATTGTAGGATTGAATTAAGGCGTATTATCATGGATTCAATGTGCGTTGTAGTTTCAAGCCAACCTTCGTGACACATCAGAATACCACGAGTTATCTCGTGAATAAAGGATTTGCATTTAATTTCAAGCATGGATACCATTTTGTGGAAAAGGTACTCTATATCATTGGCAAGCCCTCCACCCTCCCATCCCCATCCCGCTACGCGCGAACGGCTGTACACTGAATCTGAGGTTTCAAGGTAATTTGCATATAAGGAATGGTGATAACATAGCGGACGATTCTTATAGAACAATATAAAGATTTGCACTTAGAACAATACACAGACACGCAGGAAACGTTCACGACCAATTACAATTTTTGCTGAACGTTGCCGAATGAAAAGGCCCTCACACATACGCTTCTGGAACGCAGACATTATACAACTCTAAGAAAAAATATTTTGGTCGTCGTATGAGAACAGTATTTACCTGACCCTCGTTTTTAGTAAAGTTTAGTCAGCCTTCCAATAAAATACACGAAGGCTGAGTGAGGGTATTGCCACACACAAGCAGGTCCTGAGCTTCTTGTAATACTAGATCCGAATTCAATGTTGCCGCTGCCGAGGGAACCAAATATTTTCAATTATCCATTCGCAATGTTTTAACCTATTCATCATTGCCGGATCTGACGTCAAAATAAGTCGGCTTCAAATACAAATATGGGAACGGATGAAACAAAACTGACATGCCCGCGCAATTGAAGTCAAGATTCGCATGCTGGCTAATAACTTGATTTCACTTATTTTTCAGGGATCGCCTTTAGTTAACGAGCCCAGTCTTGTGAACCTTGTTCAGTTGGACGAGTTGGAGGGCGAGCATCCGTCATTGGTGGAGTTGAAGGGTGAACACTTGATCGTTCTCATGAACAAACTTGACAATGGAAATGAAATGGACGTTGAATGTTTCCTCGATCTTGTGCAGCGAGAAGGTCCAGGGATTGAGTTATACAACGAGACAAGGCCCGTGAATACCGGCAACAGAGCCCTTCCTCTCCTCGATCTCGTGCTGCGAGAAGATCCAGGGATTGAGTTGTACAACGAGACAAGGCCCGTGAATACCGGCAACAGAGCCCTTCCTCTCCTCGATCTCGTGCAGCGAGAAGATCCAGTGATTGAGTTGAACAACGAGACAAGGCCCTCAAAAACCATCAACAGAGCTCTTCCTTTCCCCGATCTCGTGCAGCGAGAAGATCCAGTGATTGAGTTGTACAACGAGACGAGGCCCTCGAAAACCATCAACAGAGCTCTTCCTTTCCTCGATCTCGTGCAGCGAGAAGATCCAGTGATTGAGTTGTACAACGAGACAAGGCCCTCGAAAACCATCAACAGAGCTCTTCCTTTCCCCGATCTCGTGCAGCGAGAAGATCCAGTGATTGAGTTGTACAACGAGACAAGGCCCTCGAAAACCATCAACGGAGCTCTTCCTTTTCCCGATCTCGTGCAGCGAGAAGATCCAGTGATTGAGCTGTTCAATGAGACAAGGCCCAAGGAAACCAGCAACAGAGCTCTTCCTCTCTCCGATCTCGTGTGATTGAGTTTTCCAACGGGACGGGTCCCGAGTATTAGCAATACTCGGCAAGAGTTTTATTTGAGAACCTCAATATTATGACACACTTTTTTCCTTCCGTTCTTTATTCCGTATTTAGTTTTATCAGTTCAATATTTCGAGCGCTGAAATTGTAATTTTTGGAGTTATAACATACCATTATAATGTCAAGTGTTAGTACGAATAGCTCCAACACATAACGACAACATTAATTAAAAGAAAGAGAGATATTTCCAATGGCTTGTATCTATTACCCCATTACATGTTACGTGACGAGATGTCTAACATGTTATCTATAATACCATGAGATGAAATCAGTGATATTTATTGTCATTACTATTTTATGCTTGTTTTAAAATAGGGAAGAGGTTGGAAAATTAACTTTGTTGCTGTGAATGCACGGATTTAAAATGTTAATAATTTATTTACAACAAATATACAAATTTATACGTACGCTAGCTCACCGATGTCAATAAATCTGTTATGAAACGACAATTAAATTTCGCTAAGCCCCGTTTTTTATTAGAAATACCTTCTTCTTTTGTATGATGTCCACTCCGGATCCAACAGCTCCAGTTTACGCCGCTGAATTCAAAGCATGATAGCTAACGCCACAACGCCTCCATGCTTGTTTAAATAACTGAAGCTGAAATTGATCGCTTCATTGTTAAATGCTGTGAATGACGGTCTCATTCAAACCGTTCCATTTTCTGTTGTTATAAAAAAAATGGCACACGAAGCTCTCTTAGACGTTCTACTTCAAAACAAATCCTCTTGCTATCGAAAGGCAACCTAGTTTGGGCCAATAGGCCTCTTAGACGTTCTACTCTAGAACTAACCCGCTTGCTATCAAAAGGCAACCTAGTTTGGTCCAATATGCCTGTTGTTGTCTTCCGACACTTGTAAACACTTGTAAACACTTTATATGCTTTTGATCAGAGATGTGATGAGGTTTCAAACGAATGTCTTTGTAACTGCCAACTTACTGGTACTTTGTATGTAAAAAAAAATGTGTCCCTCCATCCAGGTAAATGTGAACAAAATAAACAAATGAATAAATGGTGTTGATATTATGATTTGAATTGGACGCCAGTCATTCACAATGTCATGAAGCGTGACCCTGAAATCACATAATGATTCGAAAATCAATTTTTTACCCTACTGTATTGTTGATTTGGTAAAATATTTTCTGCATGCAAAGCAACTTCATCATCTAATTGATGGTCAGCATTTATTGAGTGTTCTGTTCAGTGTGCCTCGCGAGTTTGATTCTCAACAGTGCTGCCCTCTGTACAGAGGAAGAAAGGCCACCTCATCAGGACCGCTAGAGAAGGTAACACTTACATATTGCTCAGTGATCTCGTCCGACAACTTGGATAATAGCACAGACGGCAACTCTGACTCCAATACTTATGGCACAAGACCAAAAATTATCAGGAAATATGATTGCTCTCTTTATGATTTGAACGGTTTTGACAGGATTTTGATTGTTTTGACGGGATTTCAACAGGCATGTTACTGCATGGACGGGTTTCTCACAGCGATCTCACGACTTTACATTGATATTTTTGACATCATATCCATCCGTTGTGGTTGGAGCTACGAGATCGGGTACAGTAAATGAATTTGCAAGGGCAGAGTTTTCTGGAACATAGTCAAGGATATGCTTAACACCTTTGTTAGCCTTTTTTGTCCCACAGCACTCATTTGCTGGCCTTTGACTATTTAAAAAGCGGCCAGAATGTCCCACTTTAGGTCTGGTAACCGACAATCTTCATTCTCCAGCTCCCATGGAAGTCTACTGGGAGGAGTAGCCGACACGCTACCCACTCGGGCACCGAACTGTCTTTTAAGATATATCAATATAATTCAGAGTTTCAATGTTTGATTTATACTGGACCCCGAATTTCTATGTGCGTTTTTTTATGAATAAATTACCAGTTTAGTTTTTGTATTCGCGTTCAGAAACCGAGCCTATGACAATACCATTTGAGAAAGTAAAAGTTGGAAAAATCTAAGTTATCCGAATACTCGAAGTTCTCAGCAGTCACACAAATCATAACTATTACAGTTTAAAGAAAAAAGTTGTGAAGTTAATTTATGAATGAAGGATATCAATCGGTCGTCGCAAAGGTCAGAAACAATCCGTGACCATTCATTTAGCCGGTTATATTTTGTGGGTACATCGGGTTACCAATTTACGAGGAACGTCTTCCGGTTTAGGTCCAGACAAGCTTTTGACGTCGTTCAAATGTCATGGATTCAATCCATTGATGTTGCAGCACGCGACCGTCCGTCACATGTCAAGGATTCAAGCTATTGATGTCGCTGTATGCGACCGTCCGTAACGTGTCAAGGATTCAAGCTAATGATGTCGTTGTACGCGACCGTCGTTCACATGTCATGGATTCAAACTATTGATATCACTGCACGCTACCGTCCGTAACAATTGATGGATTTAAATTATTAATGTCGATGCATGCAACCGTCCATCACATGTCAAGAATTCAAGCTATTGATGTCGCTGCTCGTGACCGTCTGTCACATGTCAAGGGCTCAAGCTATTGATGTCGTTGTATGCAACCGTCCGTCACTTGTTAATGATTCAAGCTTTTGATGTCGCTGTATGCGACCGTGCCTCAACGCGAGCCATCGCGGGCTCCTTCGTAGGGCGCGAACATCATTAATTCTTTTTGGTTCGCACTTCTTCGTGTGCGGAAACATTGATCTGATCAAGGTTAAATCGAATAAATATTTAGATTGTGGCATACACACATGCTGGTGCGTACAGGAACAAAAAGAGTTGAAACATAACAACATATTGTCTCTGTGCATTGTGGGGTGGTGAGACCACCTCGCTTGTACAGATATTTGAGGTTTAAACAACTTCGCAAAATCCGTTATTTTTCCGAAAGCGAGTAGCTTTTCCCGGTAGGTTAGGTCAGTAAATTAACATAGTAGGTTGCACGGGGGATTTAAGGACGCTCGTCGGGCTGCCGCGACGAGCTGAGTATAGCAAAGTTTTGAGCTGAGTGAGGGCACTCAGACTGTCTAAGAATACGACGTATTTGGGGAGATGATTTGTTTATGCAATAGAGAAGGCTAATTCGAGTGCGTACAACTCTGCATGCAGAGAACACAGGGCTTCTTGTGGGAGCCTAACCGAGCGAGAGGTTTTCCCGCACGTAGCAGCAGCTTCCACTCCGTCCGTGGCTTTGGAGCCGTCAGTGTATATATGGCATTACTCTGGGTGTGGTCGGGGTTTTTCACCTTCGATCATTTGCCCGACCTTTTTAATCATTTTAACATCTTAGTATTTATTTTTTATTACTACATATATCAAACATTTTATGAATCAGATTGGAAAATCTTAAACCATTAGACCGGTAACACCAAATCCAGACTGGGGATATTGGCGGTATTTGGTATCTTAATTCACATGAGTAAATTACTTTAGGTTTTCATGGTTAAATGTGCGCGACCATCTTGGTAGTCCGAAAGTGATAAGTCATGGGAGTTGCTACTTTCTATAACTAAACTACCTTAATTCCCTACCTCATAGTAGGTTAGTCTACAACTATCACTACGTCTCTGATTAATAACTAGTCAGGATTAGTCAAATAAAACTTATCGTTCTTGAAGATCTTAGGAGCATTATCCATTTGGTCGGACCTCGCGGCCACACACGTCCGTTTTCACTCACCGTTCGAAAGCAACAACGCCCCCATAAGATTGGGGGAGCAAGCCTTTCGGCGTACAACGCCATCTAACGGTGGCGTTGGTAGGCTTATTTGCTTACATGGCTCCGACCACGGTTTAACGCTTCCACTACTGTACTATAATAACCTAATAACCTCATCATGTTCTACATAGATATTTATTTTATTCGATACTTATTTGCATTACTTCATTCTCATCGACCCATACTACTTCAGTCTAAATTGTTCACACGTCTAGAAATGATTCGAGAGAAAGGAAACGGAGTACAGCGGTTTAAAAGACCGGGGATGAAGAGGGGGGGGTTTCCCCTACCCTCACCTCAGGAATGCCAACCGATGACACCAGGCTTCCTCCACAATCGAAACACACACATGGGTTAACAATGGAATGTCTTAGTTGGCAGGGTATGAGAAATATTTCCCACACACGCCACCCTAAGAAGAAGGCGTATTGGCACTTATTGTGGTTGAGCGGCAATATGCCGACGAGCGGTCAAGGCTGCCTTCCGAGTTGGTTGGGCAGCGTTTGCCTCGTTTGCATCTGTGGGAAGGGGAATGTCCCCGGTGCCGTTGACGGTGAAATGCGCTTCGTTTCCACGCTCGGTGCCTAATTGATGTGGCGACGTCGAGTCTTGACTCTGCGACTCTGGTGGACTCTCAATGGGTTCCACCGCTTGCACCTCTAGTGGGTACAGCAGAGTCACCGGTCGACTGATGGTGCCTCCACGGGTTTTGAGTTTCACGCTTCTCACGTGACCGTCTTTACCTGCGTGGGTCTCGATGATCCTTCCCAGACTCCATAATAGCCTGGAACCTTCGTCGTGGATCTGAACTGTGTCACCCACCTTCGGTGCAACGATTTCCCTGGCTTCCACGGCATGATGCCGCAGTATGGTTAGGTATTCTTTTCTAAATCTTGTCTGGAAACGATGAAGAATCTTCAGTACATTCCTTTGACGTCGTGTTAGAAGCTCTGCTGTAAACATGGAGGGATCTTACTCTTCTTCCGGGTCCAGTGTTGCCACTGGCGCGCTGTCCAGACGATGTCCGAGCATCAGCTGGGATGGCGTGAGCGGTTGATAATCATCAACTGAGTCTGGGATAGAAGTTAGCGGACGATCATTGAGGTCCGCTTCTATCTCGCAGAGTACGGTGTGTAGCTCATCTTCGATCACCATGGCTCTGTGTAACGTTTTCTGTAGACAAAGCTTGACCATCTTCACGATCCTCTCGAAGAAGCCTCCGAACCAAGGGGCCCTGCTGGGGTTGAAATGCCACTTGCATTTGTTTTAATTCAGAGTGCTCCGAACTCTGTGATGTTCCTCGCAACCTCCCAACTCTGAAGTATTTTAGCGGAGCTCACAAAGTTTGATCCATTGTCACTAATTAACATTCGAGGATAGGAGCGGCGAGCAGAAAACCGTTGAAGAGTTCTCAGGAAGGCTTCTGCAGACAGATCCTTAGCAACCTCCAAGTGCACTGCCCTGGTGGATGCACACGTGTACAGTGCAATGTACCGTTCTTCGATTAGTGTCCCCTCTTTCACATAAAGGGGACCGGCATAGTCCACACCTGTTACAGCGAATGGACGAGATTGACTCACCCTGTGCTCTGGACGGGGAGGGGTTGGTGGTCCACGGTAGTGTGTCCCACGTTCTCTTCTGCACCGCATGCAATTCCTTATTGCTTACTCGTTTTTTGTCTTACCCTGGGGATCCACCACCGTTGACGCAGGCTGGTCACGACGTGGTTTATTCCCACGTGATGCTTGGCATTGTGTTCTTCTTCAATGATCATTTTTGTGATCCTATGTTTGGTAGGTAGCAGGATTGGATACTTCACAGAGTCCTCAATCTCGGCCTCTGTGATCCTGCTCACCACCACTAGCTTGTCAGCCTTGATGCTTAAATTTAGCTGCTTCATTAATGGATGAATACCCTTCTCCTCCTCAAACTCCTCTTTTTGGAGTTCTCTTACTACCCAATCTCCGGCCCATTCCATCTCATTGAGCGTCAATTTTTGTTCTTTACGTTGTTTCTTTGACCTTCTATTGTTCTTACCTTGGTTTCTCACATTCAACTTCAGACACTCAATGAACCTCGTTACCCACCCAAAGGTGGTTATTAATTTTTTGAAAGTGCTACATCTGTTGGCTACTGATAGTAGGAATGACTCGGGGGGTGGAAGCTCTTCTGCACTACTTAGTATCACACCTTGCACCTGTGCAGGAAAGTTTTCCCACTCCTTGAGTTCCGTTATATTTTTTGGTCCGTGCCACCACAGGTGGCTCGATTTGAGCTTCCTCGGGTTGATTCCTCGTGTTATCAAGTCAGCTGGGTTTTGACTTGTCTGAACATAATGCCAATTAGCGTTGGGAAGAGTTTTCTTGATGTCTGTCTTCCTGTTCTGCATGTAAGCTTCTAATGAGCCTGCTGAGTGTATCCAGCCCAGTGCCACTTGACTGTCTGACCACATGTGTATGGCCTCAACATTTACTCCCTTTTCATAGGCCTCACATACATATTTAGTGAGCCTTGCTCCAAGTAGAGCTGCTGTCAGCTCCAGTCTGGGAACTGAAAGTGTCTTCTCGGGTGCAATCCGTCCTTTTGCCATCAATAATGTGGCCTTTCCTTCACTGACTTCGTACACAGCTGCTCCATATGCTACTGTGGAAGCATCAACAAAGGTGTGTAGGGTCATTGATTTTCCTATCTCAGAGTTGCGTTTGACAGGTATGTCCCCCTTCTTGGTGAACTCTCCCTTCAATTTTTCCCATTTCATTGCAATAACTTCAGGGAGATCCTCATCCCAATCAACCTTTGACTGCCATATTTCCTTCATTAGGCACTTCCCCTTGATGGTGATGGGAGTCATTAAGCCAAGAGGATCAAATTGAGCAGCTAATCCTCGGAGAATTATTCTCTTTGTTGGTTTACCTGTTTCCAACTCTCTAGGAGCCATCATCAAGGTGTCCTGTACGGTGTCCCATCTGAGTCCTAAAACTGGAACAATGGGTCGATAATCTGATTCGCCTTCTTTCTCCGTCAATTCCTTGAGTTCTGGGTCATTGGTAGCCCATTCACGGAGGTTGAGCCCAGCATCACCCAAAATATTCTTGGATGAACTGTAGAATTCTTGTAGTTCTGCCTTTGTTGAAGCAGTTACTAATAAATTGTCGGCGTAGATATTTCTTTTGATCTTGTCTGTTATGTCCCTTTGTCCACCATACTTTTTCCAAGTGGTGGTAAATTGTTGCATTCAAGATAAATTGTGAGCAAGTGGCTCCAAACAGGATGACTTTGAAACGATAGGTGTCAATGGGGCTGTCAGGATCCATGGGATCTCTGGGCCATACAAATCTTTTGAAGTCTCTGTCCTGTTCATCCAACCCTACCATCAAGAATACCTTTGCAATGTCAGAACAGGCAGCTAGTGATCCCAGTCTGTGTCGCATCAACATCTGAGGTAACTCTGAGACCATGGATGGTCCTGGGTACAAACAATCATTTAAACTTACTGCATCGTTATGTGGTTTTGCTGAACAATCAAAAACCACCCTCAGCGGTGTTGTTGGAGATTCCTTTTCACAGCATGGTGAGATAGGTAGTGGCATGTATCTGGTGGCTTCATGTCACTTATTCTTTCAATGAATCCTCTTTGTTGTTGCTCTTGCATAACACTGTCATAGTGTTTCGACGGTTCAGGTTCTTTCCGCAGACGCTTTAGATTGCTCATCAGCCTTACTTGGGCTAAACGATAATTGATTGGCAGTGTGGGATGAGCCGCCTTCCATGGCAACCTGGCCACATACTTGCCATCTGAAAATCGGATGCTGTTGTTGAATTGCTCTAGAGCCGCCTTATCATCCGGGTGTGCTTCTTCCGGTGATATCCCTATATTGTCCAAACGCCACAATAGGTCAACATCCTTTTCTGCTTCTTTGTCTGACACTGCTACCTTAAGTGCAGTAATCACATTGATTTGAGTGTTGTCTTGAAATTTATTTATGGGACCTGACAGTAGGTCTCCTAACTTTGCAGATATTATTGTAATTCCTTCATCATGTTTTTCAGGAAAAACAAAATCATAGTAATGATCTGCTCCATTGAGCATATCAACTGGTTAGTGGACTGTATTTTCAAACTTGTCAGCCAAGTTTCTTCCCTTGGCTTTGAGGCGAATGGCTAGTTCACTGACTCCACTCATGTTAAGCCGTTCAGCCAAAGTGTCGACTTCTATCATTTCCAGGGAGATGTTCTCATGTGTTGACACTTCTATGGTGACATTCTTTATGCCATACAGTTCTTCAGTTCCTTTGCTGTTGAAACCGTCAATTGTCAGGGTGGTGTGTCGACATGTAGTGTCATCATCCCTCAAGATTCCTTTTTTGATGAAGGATCTCTGAGCCCCTTGGTCAAACAAGGCTCTCACGAGTTGTATAACATCCTTTGTTTTCAAACTAACCAAAGCTGTAGGTAGAGTGGTCGCCTTACCACACCCAGCTGCCAGTGCATTCACTGTAGCTTCACTAGTGGGAGCGTTTTTCCACAGAACTGGCAGCTGGTGCAGCTGGAGACTTTGCATTGTTTGATGCTAGTTTGTCATCACTTTGTCGACTTTGTTTCTTTTGAAGCAGAGTGCACCGTGATGTCCGGTGATCTTGCAGTTCTTACAGAATGGTGCCATCTCAGGGCACTCAGTAGAACGGTGACCAGACTTCAGGCATTTGAAGCACAATCTTATATCGGACACTCGAGTTTTTCTCTCTTCATTTGTTTCATACCTAGTACAGCGATAGAGAGAATGATCTTCAGCACAAAATGTGCATCCTGATGTTCCTACTTGGAAGGATCCCACAGTTGACTGGGATCCTCGGTTGTTTCCATCTGGGGGTCTGGAATGGTGTCCATTGAAATTGTTCCTTGAACTTCCTTGATAGTTTGGCTTCTGGCCTCCGCTTACTTGTGGCTTGAAGTCAGTCTTACAGTTCTCAAGTCTAGTGATTTCAGACATGAGTGCGTCTCGGAATCCTGCCAAACTCCATGAAACATCTGGGTCTCTGCCCCTACTGCAGGCTTCTTTGATCCTTGATGGTAGTTTGCGCCAGATCCGGTGTGCTGTTATTGAGGAACGGTGCCTGCAGTCATTGAGGTCTACTCCTGCTGTCTTCAGATGGTGAAGGTTTACTTCCACCTTGCGCCTGTACTCTTGCAGAGATGAAATTGTGTCAGCAGGAGCTGGAAGTTCATCAAGTGCATCCAAATGTGCCATCCTTATACGATCTTCGTTCAAATACAGCTTCTTCAGCATTGCAACTGCCAGTGGGTAGGACTCATTTGTTGGAGCAAACCCAGCCAGTGTATTTTTTGCAGCGCCCTTTAACTTGCTTTGCAGGTATTGAAACTTTTCAGAAGGTTCCAGTTCATCATTTTCATGGACGGTTCTGAAACTTTGCCAGAATGAGGTGAACATGAGTATGTTCCCACTAAAGTCCAGCATCTCTAGAGTAGATAGCTTGACTCTCACACTGCTTAGGG
>SDVV010014924.1:0-14669 GCA_016164225.1 Gammarus roeselii
GAGTGTGCGCAGTTAGCATTAGAGTGTGCGCAGTTAGCATTAGAGTGTGCGCAGTTAGCATTAGAGTGTACACAGTTGGCATTAGAGTGTGCGCAGTTAGCATTAGAGTGTACACAGTTGGCATTAGAGTGTGCGCAGTTAGCATTAGAGTGTACACAGTTGGCATTGGAGTGGGAACAGTTGGCGTTAGACTGTGCATAATTGGCGTTCGGGTCTGCTCAGTTGGCATTAGTGTGTGCGCAGCTGTCTTATCAATATGCCGCCTCCGCATAGAATTCCACTGGAAATGTGTTTAATATTCTCGGGGCATCGAAGCCGCTCCCACGGCACGGCCGCTCCTTCCTGTTGGTTTGGGGCCACTGCACTCGCCTACACGAGGCCACTGCACGCACCTACACGAGACACCTGCCTCTACGAGGCTATTAGTTGCGTCTACACGGGGCCCTTTCAAGTGCCTACACGGGCTGCTATACGCACCTGCCTCACAAGGCACTACTGGCGCCGACAAGGGGCCACTACGCGCGTCTACACGAGGCCACTACATGCGCCTACACGGGGTCATTAAATGCGCCTACATAAGACCACCACATGCGTTTACACGGAGTTAATACGTGCGTCTACACGGGGTCACTACTGGCGCATGCACGAGGTCGCTACACGCGCCTACGTGGGGCCTCTGCATGCGCTCAAACGAGGTCCCTACACACGCCAACACGTAGCTTATACACGCGCCTGCACGGGGCCGTTTCACACGTATACACGGGACCACTACAAACGCCGACACAGCGCCAGCACAGGCACTTACACGGGTCCTCCTTCTAGCGTGCGTGTCACCTGCACAGAACCGCCACATGCATCACTTATTTCATAACGCATACATGTTTGGCCCGCTCATATCTCATAAAGACAACATAAATATCGAATTCATCACCTAAATTATTAGAGTGTTCAAGACCAAGTGGAAGAAAAGAGACCTATTGGAGGTGTAAACACTAAGTTGTGAAGGCACTTGGGAAACATGCACGTGAGGAAGCCACGACTGCATGAATTCTGTTAACCACTTTAGACCGGCACAATGCACGGCATTTTTTGTTCTGTGTTCAGTAAGTATCCTATCATTTTGAGCATAACGTACATAGGTGTATAGTAAGTGCACTATAATGCACATGTATCGCATCCCGTGTCTCGAGGAACATGTTATTGGCCCCGTCTCATTACAATACATTGTACACAACAACGTTTATCGAGTTGCCAGCTAAAGGATTCAGACACTTCTGTTAATCGTGTTGCCAGACCAAGGATACAGGCACCTCTGTTTATCGTGTTGCCAGCCCAAGAATACAGACACTTCCGTTTTTCGTGTTACTAGCCCAAGGGTACAGACACTTCCGTTTTTCGTGTTACTAGCCCAAGGGTACAGACACTTTTGTGTATCGTGTTTGCCAGCCCAAGGATACACACACTTCTGTTTAGCGTGTTACAAGCCCATGGATACAGACACTTCTGTTTATCGTGTTGCCAGCCCAAGGATACAAACACTTCTGTTAATCGTGCCAGCCCAAGGATACAGACACTTCTGTTTATCGTGTCACCAGCCTAAGGGGACAGACACTTCTGTTTAGCTCGCCCTGCCTCGCCCCATGTGAGCAGCGTCTCCTGCCCTCCCTCTGGGCATCGTACCGCTGCTACGGGACTCCCCGACTTGACTCCGGACATCGTATCGCTGCTACGGGACCTCGCACCGCTGTTACTGGACATCGTACTACGGCTGCGGGACATTGTGTCAACAAAATAGCCGTCAATGTATGGTTACAATAGCCGTCCTTGCATGGTTAGGTCTTGATAACCTATTTCAACACTGTGAAAACAAGTGTATTAATTTATGATCTATTGTTTTGATTTAGATTTTCATTTTTATTATAGCTGTGATCATATTACCTGTCTGTTCCTTAGCAGTTATTTATTAGTATACTGACTTTTACCACTTCAAATGCAACCGGTTGTTGTTATCGCACAACTATATTTGAAAACGTATTTCCGCACTGTTAGGATGCTTCTTTTAGAATGACACACTGTTAGGATGCAGCTCTGGTTCGTTTACCTTTTATTTTAGCGGGGCGTGTGTCGTGTGTACCTGCCTGTCTTTATCAGTTTTCTAATGTGTTATTGGTATTCAAATAATCAGCATTTTCAAATGAAACCGGTTTGCAGTAACAAAATCCGAGGGAGTTTGTAGTGGGCAGTATCATTGCACTAAACTCTGAAACCATAAACCATGCAGCCACCATTTGATCAAGAAAGATTATGTCCATGTTATGTTGTCAGTTTACTGATTGGGGGATTTGTACCGAAAAATATCTCAAATGAACTCAATACCCAAAAATCTATTCCGCAATAAGAAGTATCTTGTACTAACGCGCATCACACGATTATCAAATGAAATCAAATCAATTAAAATTAAAATCAAATCAATGAACGGGAGCACTACTGCCAAAGTTCAACACCAAGAATATATCGAATTTGTGTATGTTATTACTCCAGTTCAATTAGAATAAAAAAGTAACAATAGGTTATACAAAATTATTTGTATATGTGACTTTTGCGTCAATCATAATTAAGTGGAGACTTCTGTGACTTAAAAACTAGGAGTAACTGTATAAGCTATTCTCTCTCTAAGAGTGCCCTCACGCCTCTCCCTCCTCCCCCGCGCCCCTGCAACTGTTGTCAGAGCCGATCGTCCCCTACACCTCAACCGTATTCTAAGATGTTACTGGTATTACGATTTTCAACATTGTTAAACGTGACCGGTTCTCTGTAACAAAACCACCAGTATCTTGTAACAGGTAGTATCATTGTATTGTACCACTTTACTTCTTGCACCTAGGAATCGTGCTACAATTTCATAGCACCTCACTTATTGAATTGTAATCATTTTTTCGTCATCTTCTGATACTCCGCCGATCATGTCTGGTACAAGGTTGGTGCCCAGAGTCATGATATCATTCTTTTATTGAGAAACAGATGGGAGCAGCTACGAGTTAGTTTGGCTTTGCATTCAACCCAAATCCCGCAAAAAGAAGTAACCTTGCGCTAACGCGCGCATCCGACGATGCGCGCATCCGCCTCTCATTTGTATTATTTCCGTTTTAATTCCATTTTTGAATCTACGACATAATCGTCACATCCCGCACCTAATTATAGTATTGCATTCATATCTGCTGTATACAAGAAATCACAATAAATAAAACTCAAGATAACGGTCCATTTTCCCACCGGTAAATTCTATAACAGTCCAAGATGGTTCAGTTTAGGCGGCTAGAAAGTGGCAACTGCCACACCTCGTACGCTTCCAAACTAATGGATTGCCAAAGTTCTTCTTGCTCTGCCAGAACTTTGCGTAGCAGTCCCTCAAATGGGGAATGCAAGACATTCCGCTGTAATTTTGGTCAAGCGGCAGAGGAAACCAAACAACTGAAAACACAAATCAGTCACACTTCCGATAGCTTATCTAAAACAAAGACAGTCTCACCCAATGGCTTATCCATAACTGGTACAGTCAAGACGGATACCCGATTGCTAGCTGTTAAATTAAAATTGGAAAACGTACTGAAACAATTTCACGAATTTAAAGATCTGATAAGCAGCGAATTAGCAGCAGTCAAAGAAACTGTCGAAGCCACCCAAAATCAAGTGAAAGAACTCCAAGGGCACCTAGACTCCGAATTCCTTAAGAAGCTTTCAGCTCTAGACGCTGACACAAACGATCGTTTTAAACCGATAGAAAATTCAGTCAAAGATAGCGGTGCACTGTACACAACTGCAGTTGGTGGGAGGCAGCCACGCTGTGACAATGCAACACAGGTTGGACCACAATCTCACCACTTTCGACCAATACACGGAACCGATTCGATGTATTGCCCGATGAAATGGACTCTCAGAATACAGAGAAAACTATTGTTATTGGTGATTTCAATGTCCCCACCTTCAAATCAAATCAGCGAAAATGGAGAATTCAACTGCAAATACTCGGCAGAGCTGATTTGAAAATTGTCGAGGTCGAGGGCATAATCGCAAAGGAAAGGATACATTCATCGAAGCGAATTATTATACAAGTCGGAGCTACTGACGTGTCGCAGACGGAATCGACATGGAAAATGTATGAAGCCATGCTAAACGACACAAACCTTCACACGCGAACCTCCATGTCACTGGCATCCTGCTCCATCCGAACCAAAGTAGATAGAAGTTAAGCAAGATGATTTTACTTAACAATCGCCTAGCAATTTTCTGCAAAGCCCAGAAATTCTCTTTTTCGGATCATTGGGATACGATGATCGACCCAAAGTACTATAACTTTAATAGAATCACCAACAAGGCTCGCATTAACACATATGGACTTGATACCATCGAAAATATCATTAAAAACATCGGGGCTGGACTTGTCAACAAAAGTAAGTCAAAAAACGTGAATGCTATCATACAAACAACTCCGCCAGCAGTGCAAGACGAAACGACACAGCGACCTCCGCCCGTTTCAACACGAGATACACAACAAATACAAGTGCCCATCAAGACACAACCACAGGTCCTAGCAAAAAAGTTCCTGTCATCAATCCAGTCCGAGTTAGAGGCAGTAGTCTCAGCTCCGCTAGTACAACCCGTATAAACGAAAACGAAAGTCTTGGTTCCGACACAAGACCTCAGAGTAGAAGCAAAATAATTCAAGCAAATCAAGTCAATGTGACTAACGGTACTCTCAAATGTTACTACGTGAACGCTAGAAGTTTCAGAGACAAAATCGAATAATTAGGTATCCCTGCAATGATTGAAAGTATCGACATAATAGCAATCACGGAATCGTGGATAAAATTGAGCACCAGGCATTATTTAGGTGAATTTACTCTTCCCGGTTACTCACTATTTCACAAAAAATAGACATGGCCGAGAGGGTGGAGGAGTGCTGTTTCTCGTGAAAAACAACTCAGCAAATATTAGAAGTCACTATTCCAAACAACAGGCGTGACATAGTATCAATCCAAGTAGTTGGTAAACATATAAAATGTCAAATCACTCTCGTCTATCGCCCCCCTAAAAGCAAGGTTGCAGATGATATCGATCTTTACAACACCCTCGTCGATGTTGTCATAACACAACACAGTATTGTGCTTGGCGAATTTAATATCCCCGACATTGATTGGGAATCAGACAAATGCACTACTAGCGGCCAACGTCTGATTGATTTTGCAGACGGCAAGTTCATGACCCAAATGGTGAAGACACCTACAAGAGGTAGCAACATTCTTGATCTCCTATTTAGTGCAAGCGACTCTCATGTCACGTACGTCAAAGTAGACAAACCACTCGGAACTATTGACCACAACTGTATCCGTTTTTTTGATAGAACTCAAGTTGAAAACATCAACAAATTGCAAAAAAGTCCCTATCTTCAGATAAGCTAATTTTGATAGCTTAAGGGAGTCAACGGCGTCAGCAAATATAACCCTCGGACAAGATGTCAATCAATCGCTCAACTATTTCTTGACTGCGCTTAAAAATATCGAACATGAGCATATCCAGCGCAAAAACAGGCGAACAGCAGTCCATCAGCCCATGTACTGGAAAGGAGAATTGCAGCGCCTTCATTCACGAAAGAAAGCAAGGCATTCGTTAAACAGAGACGTCCACATGAGGACGTAACAAAAAAATGAATATAAAACTACCGGCGAAATCTAAGGGGGATCCTGGAACGTAGGAAGAAAGATTTTGAAAATGAAATTGCTGCCAATGCCAAAACTAATGTGAAACAATTGTTTAGTTATATTTCGAACAAAAAAAATCGAAATCTGTAATAGGTCCTCTCGAAAACGATGTTGGTGAGCTATGAACGGACGACACCCAAATGAGTGTTCTACTTAATGAATACTTTTGTTCTGTATTTAAGTTAGAGAATCAGGATATTCCTAATCCTGAGGATATCATAGCGGCAAAACGAATTGAAGCCCTCACCACAGTGAACTTAAATATATAAATAAATTGAAATATATAAATAAATTGAAAGTCACCAAATCTCCAGGTCCAGACCAAATTCATCCCAGAATTCTAAAAGAGACTAGAAATGAAATCGCCGAACATTTATCAAACATTTTCACACAATCTCTCACAAATGGCACCTGCCTCTCTAAATGAAAGAGGCCAATGTTACCCCAATTTTGAAAAAACGGGACATAAGTGTCCCGGCAACTACTGTCCAATTAGTCTCACCTCAGTCATTGGCAAGTTGATGGCAAGCTTGATAACGGATAAAATTAGAGAATTCTTAGAATCTAAAGAATTGATTGGCGACTTCCAGCAAGGCTTTAGACACAGCCGTTGCTGTCTCACAAAACTGCTACTATGTTTCGGAAATATAATCGAAATCCGCGACACAAAATCTTCAATCGATATCATTTACATTGAATTCCAAAAGGCCTTTGATAAAATCCCCCACATGCGCCTAATCAATAAATTGCACAGCATCGGTATTTAAGGGCCTCCACTTTTCTCAGTAGGCGTTCGTGAGGGACCTTATCAAACGCTCTTTGAAAGTCCCGCTAAATGAGGTTA
The DNA here is from genome assembly GCA_016164225.1 of Gammarus roeselii. Lineage (NCBI taxonomy): Eukaryota > Metazoa > Arthropoda > Malacostraca > Amphipoda > Gammaridae > Gammarus > Gammarus roeselii. The sequence continues at coordinate 6,604 of SDVV010014924.1, forward strand.
ACAGCTTTGGTTGCATCGTATATTTTGGTGACCATCTTGAAAAATTCAGGATATTGGACAGGCAGCTAAGTTTGCTTCTGAAACCGTGTTGGGTTTCCTTGATGAGGTGGATTCTCTGGAGGTGACATGTTATAGGTTTTTTTTTATCAATCTTTCTAAAGTTTTGATGACAACAGATGTGAGACTGATTGATTTACACTTTCTTAGCTCTTGCCTACTACTCTTCTTGGATATGGCTGTGATGTTTGCTGATCCTAATCTTTTGAAATGATTCCAGTAGTCAAAGACAAGTTAAAGACCTCAATCAGTGGACCGCCTATGATTTCGGAGAGGTTACGTAACATTCCCGGATGCAGGTCATCTGGTCGTGATGATTTGTAAATATTTAGTTTGCTTAGTTGTTCCTCACATTCACCAACGAGGAAGTGATTTTTTTTCAAACGGTTGCACTTCTCCAGGCAGTTCGACTTCTGCGTTATTATTAATATTCACATCTGTGCAGACGGTTACTAAGTATTTGTTGAGTATCAAATACATGTCTGCATCTGATGATTTTAGATCACCTGCACTATTTCGTAGAGGGCCAATGCTGTCACGGACAACACGTGTCACGTTCACTTATGCATAGAATCCTTGGGGTTGCGCTTGACCATTTTAGCAACATTTGATTCCTTGTTTCTCGTGGAGCTTGAGCCCGTTCACGCGCTTGTTCTGACTCAGGTATCGGATTTGTTTTGGTACGCTAATTTTGTCTGTTGGTGAGCAATTGCTTCTTCAACTTCATTATTCAGTCAAAAGGGATTGTTTATTTGTACGTTTTACTCCGGGATGTATCGCTTGCTTGCTTGCACCACCCTATCTCTAAGATACACAAAGCATTCATCAGCAGTCCTGCCATCGAATTGGTTCCCGAAGTCCATGTTGGCAATTTCGCCCTTTGAGCCATCAAAATTCGCGCTCCAAAAATAGTAGTTATACCTTGCTAATTCCCGTATTGTTCGGTTTGCATGTTGTAATTTGGAATTCAATAGTATGCTGATCATCCATTCCCTTAAACTGTTACCAGTTCTACTAGTCGCTCTTCAGTCGATAGAACTATGTCCAAGATGTTAGGCCCCCTTGTTGGTTCTTTCACGTATTATATTAGATTGTTATTAATGACGAGTCGTATATAACGGCCACCCCATTGTTCAGCTTCCAGTGTTGTCCAATTGATGTCAGGTAGGCTGTTGGCATCCATCAAGATACTCTCTTGGGATGAGGAAATTAAATTGTTTAATTCGTCAATGAGAACATCTTCCCCTGTGGTTTTCCATGGATTGGGCATACAAGCACAATATTCAGTATTATCCCTTCAGAGGGAATAATGTCGACCTGAATTACCTCATAAGTTGTTGTTGCTGTTGCCCTGCGAAGTATTGGACGAAGGGTTTCTTTGACATAAAGCACTGACCCTCCACCTCTCTTGCTTGAAGGATTGTCTACATTGAAGGTCTTGAGTCCTTGAAGGCCTATTTCCGCCTGAAGTAGAAATTCCGGTCATTCATGTCCGCCACGATTCGTTGATTCCAACTGTGTCTTATTCGCACATTTTCACGATAGCTCGAAGGAGATCCATCTTGGGCATTAGTGACGGCACATTTCCTAGGAGAACTTTTATTTCTCCCCTCCTATCAGTTTTGCTTGACATGTCAACTGTTGACCTGCGCCAAGTGTCACTCGATTCACTACCATAAATGCATCTGCTGCCTGACCCGTTCTCTTGTCAGGGGTTTGTCTCGGTAGCTGCACCAATTCTTACTCTTTGTTTCGCTCGTTTTGGTCCCGTGTTGGTGTTTCCGTTCGTTTCTTGAGTGACGTCGTTCCTCGGTCTTCTTTCTGTGCTCACCGTGGGCCGTTTCTTGTTGTGATATTTTCTATTGCATTGCTAAGTAGGATGCCGAACTGAGTTTCGCTGCGTGCCATGAGATGCCTTCATCGCTCTGGAATAGTTCAGGTCTCCCTTCAAAAACTGTGTTTTGCATTTGCATAGCATAGTCCTTCTTCTTTAGCTATCTTTCCATAGCACGATTGATGTAATTAGTCCTGTCATGAATCTTGCTTGTGACGTCTATCCTTGGCAAAATTTCCGTAATAATACAATTATTGCTTGTTTTATTGTTTATAGCTTTCATAATGTTTTGGTATTTATCACGAGCGAAATAGTTATTGAAGCGTATTAACTTGCAGGTTCTCTAAATCACATACATGAGCAATAACGAGGTCGTTCTTTTTGCTGCTCAGCTTTTCAACTTGAATGTTCAGCTTTTTAACATGACTATCATAAAATTTAATGTGTAATAAGACCGCCGATTATCACAACAATGCAAAAGTAGAAAAATTACATTCATGATATGTAGTTGCATGAAAGCATGCATGAATGTGTGTATAACGTACGCCCATTTCTGGCGGTCAAACAGCGTAAAGATGACTGGTCTCCCGCCACAAGGAAGAGGCCTTTTTAGACTCAACACCCAACATCAGTATTAGAAGCTGACACAGCAAACTGCGCACGCTATCATAATTGTACATCAGTTTTAATTACCAGTCTACGCCATCTACAGTGACGGTACCAGTCTACGCCATCTAAAGTGACGGTACCAGTCTACGCCATCTACAGTGACGGTGATTGCCAAACTTCATCATCTTGTGGCTGTTACTTGTAGCAGGAGCCAATCTATCATCGGCTATAATTACCAATATGCACCAATCTATCATCGGTCATAATTACCAACAGGCACCAATATATCATCGGCCATAATTACCAATATGCACCAATCTATCATCGGCCATAATTACCAACAGGCACCAATCTATCATCGGCCATAATTACCAACAGGCACCAATCTATCATCGGCCATAATTACCAACATGCACCAATCTATCATTGGCCATAATTACCAACAGGCACCAATCTATCATCGGTCATAATTACCAACATGCACCAATCTATCATCGGCAATGATTACCAACAGGCACCAATCTATCATCCGCCATAATTACCAACATGCACCTATCTATCATCGGCCATAATTACCAACATGCACCAATCTATCATCGATTATAATTACCAACGGGCACCAATCTATCATCGGTCATAATTACCAACATGCACCAATCTATCATCGGCCATAATTACCAACATGCACCAATCTATCATCGATTATAATTACCAACAGGCACCAATCTATCATCGGCCATAATTACCAATATGCACCAATCTATCATCGGCAATGATTACCAACATGCACCAATCTATCATCGGACATAATTACCAACAGGCAAAAATCTATCATCGGCCATAATTACCAACATGCACCAATCTATCATCGGCCATAATTACCAATATGCACCAATGTATCATCGACCATAATTACCAAAATGCACAAATCTATCATCAGCCATATATACCAACATGCACCGTTTAGCGGCTGTAATTTCCCACATGCACCATCTAGTGGCTTTAATTACCAACGGGCACCGTCTAACGGCTGTATTTACAAAAGTGCACCGTCAAAGGGTTGTAAGTACAAAGATGCCCATTCTAGCGGCTGTGATTGCCGATATTCACAAATGAGTTTGAACCAATTTCTTTTAGGGTCGGGGATGACTCGATGGCATCATTCATCGTCCAACAGGACGCCATCTAGCGGCCGTAATTACCAATATGCACCATCCAGCGGCTATAATTATTAGCATGCACCATCTAGCGGCTGTTATTACAAACATACACCATCTAACGACAATACATACCATCATAGACTTTCTTACAACTGTACCAACATGCACCATCTAGCGGCTGTAATTACCAACATGCATCATCTAGCGGCTGTAATTACCAGCATGTACCATCTAGCTGCTATAATTACTAACATGCACCATCTAGCGGCTGTGATTACCAACATGCACCACCTAGCGGCTATAATTACTAACATGCACCATCTAGCGGCTGTAATTACAAACATACACCTTCAAACGGCTGTACATACTATCATAGACTCTCTTGCAACGGTAAATTACCAACATGCACCATCCAGCGGCTGTAATTACCAGCATGTACCATCTAGCTTCTGTAATTAACAGCATGCACCATCTAGCGGCTGTAATGACAAGCATGTACCATCTAGCTTCTGTAATTAGCAGCATGCACCATCTAGCGGCTGTAATTACAAGCATGTACCATGTTAGCGGCTGTAATTACAAGCATGTACCATCTAGCTTCTGTAATTAGCAGCATGCACCATCTAGCGGCTGTAATTACAAGCATGTACCATCTAGCTTCTGTAATTAGCAGCATGCACCATCTAGCGGCTGTAATTACAAGCATGTACCATCTAGCTTCTGTAATTAGCAGCATGCACCATCAAGCGGCTGTAATTACAAGCATGTACCATCTAGCTTCTGTAATTAACAGCATGCACCATCTAGCGGTCGTAACTGGTAACCGCTGATCCCTCATTTCACCGACAAGCGGCGGGGAGCAAAAACTAGAGGTGGAGCTGCCGGCAAAAAGCTAATAGTTGGTTACAGGCCAAAGGGGACGATCGGGGCAGCTCCTCCTTACGACCTATGACCGGGAGTCCAACCAGGCCGCTAGCAAACGGAGCCAAATCCACCAGCTGCCAGAATTGGAGGAACAAATCTGAACGAGGCCGTAATTCCTCTGGTGTTTGCTTCCTGGCGCCCTGTTTGCCGAAAGTCTGGCACCTGTTCTCAAGCCTTAACAGTTGCAGCTCCTTAATTTCTGCCAACTTCCTCTTCTCATGAACATATGACGGCAAGGACAGCAACAGCAGCAGCGACAGCTGACTGAACGTAGTAGATATGTTCACACAACGTTCGGGATGTGGTAAAGCTATTTATACATTCATTTCTTCCTTTATTCATTGCTGAGGAAGGTTCAATGAAGTCATGAGGTGTTTCATTTTCACAGCCATTATATTAGATCACGTAAAATATTAACTCCTCAACACCAAGCTTCGTTGCTTGTCGGACACAGGCAAATAAATTGACTTCAAAAGCAGAATAGGCCGTCCATCACGTAGATTTTATGCTTGAATGACAGTGATGGGTGGTCTATTGCAACCTAATGAGAAAATCCTTGCAATTTGTGCAATGCGGGTAAAAATGTATTGTTGATAGCCTATTTACTCATGAAAAAAACGAAGATAACATCATCTATTAAACCTAACATTCCACACCCCGGGTTGTCCAGTTAAGAACGTACACAATCACATGTAATTTTGCCATGTGAAGGGTTCAAATTTACGACCTGAATATTGAAAATGACATGAAAGCCTTTCAACATGAACGCAAAGCTCTAGCTTGCAGAGAGAGCAAAATATTGGAGGCATTATAGCTTTTGGAGACACGCCATTACCAACTGACGGTACCGGCGTTCCTTGTCGTTAGGGGTCCCCATGGTTTGTGTCCCCGATCTTCAATGCCTGCAATGCGTTCATCCTTTGATCCAAACACGAATAACAAACTACGACTCCACGACAGCAATCCAAGGACCGATACTGCATTACTAACTGCGACACCTCGAAATTTATCAAAGGACCGATACTGCATTTCTAACTACGACGCAACGTCAACTATCCAAGGACCGATACTGCATTACTAACTACGACGCTACAACAGCTATCCAAGGAACGGTACTGCATTACTAGCTAAGACGCCACTACAGCTATCCGCGGAACGGTACTGCAAACTAACTACGACATTACAACAGCTATCCAAGGACCGGTACTGCATTGCTAACTGCGATGCTACAACAGCTGTCCAACGACCGGTACTGCATTACTAATTACGACGCTACAACAGCTATCCAAGGACAGATACTGCATTACTAACAACGACGCTACAACAGCTATCCAATGAACGGTACTGCATTAAAATCTACGACGCCACTACAGCTATCCAAGGACCAATACTGAATTACTTACTACGACGCTACAACAGCTATCCAAGGACCGGTACTGCAATACTAACTACAACGCTACAACAGCTATCCAAGGACCAGTACTGCTTTACTAACTACGACGCTACAAAAGCTATCCAAGGACAGATCACGACGGAATCACGACAGCTATCCAAGGACAGTTATTGCATCACTAACTACGCACGACGACAGCTATCCAAGGGCAGATATTGCATTACTAACTACGACGCTACAACAGCTATCCAAGTACCAGTTTTGCAGTACTATCTACAACGCTTAAACAGCTATCCAAGGACCGGTACTGCATTACTATCTACGACGCTACGACAGCTATCCAAACACCTGTTCTGCATTACTAACTCCGACGCTACAACAGCAATCCATGCACAGACACTGAATTATTAACTACGACGCTAAAACAGCTGTCCAAGGACAGGTACTGAATTACTAACTACGACACTACATCAGCTATCCATGGACCGGTACTGCTTTACTAACTACGACGCTACGACAGCTATCCAAGGACCAGTACTGCATTTCCAGCTACGACGCTACCATGGCTATCCAAGGACAAATACTGCATTACTAACTACGAAGCTTCAACAGCTATCCAAGGACCATTACCGCAATATTAACTACACGCTACAACAGCAATCCAAGGCCCGATTCTGCATTACTAACTACGACGCTACAACAGCTATCCAAGGACAGATACTGCATCACCAACAACGACGCTATAAGAGATATCCAAGGACCGATACTGCATTACTAACTGCGACGCTACTACAGCTATTCAAGGAAAGATACTGCATCACTAACTACGATGCTACGACAGCAATCCAAGGACCGGTACTGCATTTCTATCTACGACGCCACGACAGCTATCCAAGGACAGTTAGAGCATTACTAACTACGACGTCACGACAGCTATCCAAGGACAGATACTACATTACTAACTACGACGCTACGACAGCTATCCAAGGAACGGTACTGCATTTCTAGCTACGACGCCACTACAGCTATCCAAGGACCAATGCTGCATTACTAAATACGACGCTAAAGCAGCTATAAAAGGACCGGTACTGCATTACTGACAACGACGCTACAGCAGCTATCCAAGGACCGGTGTTGCATTACTAACTGCGACGCTACAACAGCTATCCAAGGACCGGTACTGCATTACTAACTACGACGCTACAACAGCTATCCAGGGACTGATACTGCATTACTAACCACGACGCTACAACAGCTATACAAAGACCGGTATTGCATTAGTAACTGCGACGCTACAATAGCTATCTGAAGGCCAATTCTGCATTGCTAACTACGACGCTACAACAGCTATCCAAGGACCGGTGATGCAATACTAACTACGACGCTACAACAGCTATCTAAGAACCGGTGATGCAATACTAACTACGACGCTACAACAGCTATCCAAGGACCGATACTGCATTACTATCTACGACGCTACAACAGCTATCCAGAGACCGGTACTGCATTACTAACTATGGCGCTACAGCAGCTATCCAAGGACCGATTCTGTATTACTAACTACGACGCTACAACAGCTATCCAAGGAAAGATACTGCATTACTAACTCCGACGCTACAACAGCTATCCGAGGACCGGTACTGCGTGACTAACTACGACGCTACAACAGTTATCCAAGGACCGATACTGCATTACTAACTACGACGCTACAACAGCTATCCAAGGAACGGTACTGCATTTCTAGCTACGACGTCACTACGGCTATCCAAGAAACGATGTTGCATTACTAACTACGCCGCTACAGCAGCTATACAAGGACCGGTACTGCAGTACAACTATGACGCTACAACAGCTATCCATGGACCGGTACTTCATTACTAACTACGACGCTACAACAGCTATCCAAGGACCGGTGATGCAATACTAACTACGACGCTACAACAGCTATCCAAGGACCGGTGTTGCGTTACTAACTACGACGCTACAACAGTTATCCAAGGACCGATACTGCATTACAAACTACGACGCTACAACAGCTATTTAAGGACCGGTACTGCATTACTAACTACGACGCTACGACAGCGATCCA
>SDVV010014925.1:0-14669 GCA_016164225.1 Gammarus roeselii
TATGTATATACATATATGTATATACATATATGTATATATATGTGTGTGTGTGTATGTGTATGTATGTGTGTATATGTATTTTTCTACACTGAATATTCAATAAAGTAACAACAAGACCAAGTTTGTAACAAATGGAATCTTCTATTTCTACAATATCCACGTCAAACATTGTTCCAGGATGAAAGAATATTTATAAAACACAAAAATACACAACATCTAACTAAATTATACCTGAAGTATGGTTTTTCTTGCAGATACATACGTAATATATTCTAATATTTCTATAATTGTATAAAATACCCAAGACCTGGCATCGAAGATTGAAACTGTACAGAGAATATACAAAAAAGAATGAAATATACTAAAACGGCTAAGTTATAATAAAATAAGAAAAACTAGGCATTAATCGACCATTTAGGCCCGAAATAGTGTGCTACATGGATGATGCAAACCTAAAATATCATAAAAAGTCCCATAACTGTATAAGATAACATTTCAAATTTCCAAAAAAACACTACAGATTCAAAATACATCAACCGATCATTACTAAGTATACATAATACAATATAATAACTTATAATAAAACCATATCGTTCAACTACTCATGCTATTGGAACACCGCGTCAATGGATCGCCGAATTATTTGGTTCAAAACTGGATAATGCGTTATGGAGTATACAGAATCTTGTAACGAAGCTTCTGCATCCTAAGAAACATATACATCAACCCGCCGACTACCAAACTAATAAACCATACTATTCCTGTAGATATTATATACATATGAAATAAATAGATGGAAAATACAAAACACAATATCAGGCTGGTACCAAACTGGGCCGATCGCACACTGAGGCTGCAAATCGAGGTATAAAATATACCTACCACATTATTCCTATAAACAGTAATACAATATATATAATGATGAATGAACATAACACAAAATATCATAATCCAACCGCTAAGAACGTACCAACCAACCTCCAAATGAGTCAATTATACTCACGAGTGATGATACTGATGTAAACATGGATTCAACACGGAAGTGCAAACTCGCCTACTTATACAAAGCGAGAGACATATGACGAAATGCTTCCATTAATAGAAACAATTCTATCCACACTGAGCAAATAATTTGCATCCTAAAATCAATCCATAACGAGTTCTGCTTCATTTTGAAGAAATGTTTCAATCACCTCTTTGTTTTGTATATTTTTCTGCGTCCGATAGCTCACATCAGAAAAAACGTAAGAAGGAGTTACTGCATGAGTAACTAAAAAAGAGTGCAAGGGTACTGATGATACGATCGCACAAAATAACATTAAACTAATTGAATCTATGCCACGTATAAATATGATCAACAGCGAGAGACGAAGAAATGATACCAAAGTTGAAAAATTCATCATGAACATGTCCGAAAATCTACATTCGAGCGAGCAGAATATATGTGGGGATTTAACCTTTGATACTGCATGTAAATTACTATGTAACTGTTAGATTTATTATCAATTTAAAATGATCTTATAAATGTATGTTATCAATACCCCTAAACATTGAGAGGACTAGTATTGTAGATGCATATATGCAACATGACATGCAACGAAATTGCAATTCAGGATGCCTAGCATTGAAATGCTATAAAAATACCAAAGGTGGCCTATATGTAAACGTTCTATTTATATAACCTATTAACTTATATAACCTATTAACAAACGAATAATCTGAAAGCTGTCCGTCCGTCAGTCCAAAAGAGTCATTCACCTCCGTTCCCTTTCGCACAGCGCACCTCCGTTCCGCCCTCCTTCACGCCGCTGACTCCGGTCAACTCCCTACCCACCGCTAATTATGCCCTATCTCATTCCTTCACAGGGCCGTTTTGCACCCTTATTCTCTACTCACTTGCCTGAGAACATGGTATAAATTGCCATGTCCAACTTCGACCCTCAGCCTGACCCTTTGTATTGAATATTATATATTTTAGGTTTTAGATGCATATTAGTCCTGTTCAATTCCGGAAAATTGGAACGAAGATAATGGTTTTTCGTTTGTCCAGTAACCAACCTGTTATCACGGTGAAAGAGTCCAGCTGTGCCGTCGTTGTGTTGTATTATAATAGCCGTAGGTGCGCAAGCCAATTCAACGAGTGCAGAATTCTGAAATACTGTATTTAGTACTAGACGAGCACCTCATGTTTCCCTGAAATACTTAATCTAGTACTAGACGAGCACCTCATGATTCCCTGAAATACTGTATTTAGTACTAGACGAGCTCCTCATGACTCCATGAAATACTGTATCGAGTACTAGACGAGCACCTCGTAACTCCCTGAAATACTGTATCTAGCACTAGACGAGCACCTTGTGATTTCTTGAAATACTGTATCTAGTACTAGACGAGCACCCCATGACTCCCTGAAATACTGTATTTAGTACTAGGCGAGCACCTCATGACTCCCTGAAATATTGTATCTAGTACTAGATGAGCACCTCATGACTCCATGAAATACTGTATCTAGCTCTAGACGAGCACCTCATGACTCAATACTGTATCTAGTACTAGACGAGCACCTCGTGACTCCTGAAATACTGTATCTAGTACTAGATGAGCACCTCATGACTCCATGAAATACTGTACCTAGTACTCTAGACGAGCACTTCATGACTCCCTGAAATACTGTATCTAGTACTAGGCAAGCACCTCATGACTACCTGAAATACTGTATCCAGTACTAGACTAACGAAGTCTGAATCATCTCTGATCTCAAACTCGCTGTCCTCCCTGCATATCAATTGATAATTTTAACTTTAATTTCGTGCACGAAGCTGTGCAGAATCAACCGATCGTCGTGCCCAAAGGGGGAACACTCAGTGACTGCACGTTGAAGCTCCGGTGGAGAACGAAGGGGGCTGCTACCACTCCTCTACGCTAAACCTACTCAGTGTCTGCGTTGAACCTGCTCTGTATATATGTTAAGTTAACTTTGTATCTATGTTGAATTTACTTTGTATCTGTGTTAAAATTACCTTGTATTTGCGTTAGACCTACTCTGTGTCTGCGTTAAAGCTACTCTGTATATACGTTAAATTTACTTTGCATCTATGTTGAATTTACTTTGTATCTGCGTTGCACCTACTTTGTATCTGCGTTGCACCTACTTTGTATCTGCGTTACACCTACTTTGTATCTGCGTTTCACCTACTATGTATCCGTGTTAGACCTACTATGAACCTGCGTTAAACCTACTGTCTACTTTGAACCTACTCTGAATCTACGTTGAACCTACTCTTAATATACGCTGCATCTACTTCACCACTCTTCAATTGTCCTACGGGGGAGTCTGCATTAAATTCGCGTTGGGACTCCGGTGGAAAACCTCGCGACTCCCTGAAAGAATGTATCTAGTACTAGACGAGCACCTCATGACTCCCTGAAATACTGTTCTAGTACTAGACAAGCACCTCGTGACTCCCTGAAATAATGTATCTAGTACTAGACCAGCACCTCGTGACTCCCTGAAGTACTGTATCTAGTACTGGACAAGCACCTCGCGACTCCCCGAAATACTGCATCCATCACTGTACACGAGCACCTAATGACTCCCTGAAATATGTATTCAACGCTGGGAGCCGTTGGGCTACTCCCGGGCTTGTCTCGCGCCGCATCAAAAGCTTCTGTTCTGTGAAGTGCGACTCGCTGCAATCCATGTATCATAGTATGGTTAATAGTTGCAACAACCAGATGTTAAGTTGCAGTTCATCCTTTAACACACTTTAATTTTATCTTTTCAGTTTTCCATCGTTCCAAGTGGTCGCCTTCGGGCAGGTATGTATTGTCTAGAACTTGTGGGTTACTGTTGACTAAATTGCTAAAAACTGTGGAATGTTGACCCCTTTTTGTTCACTCGCTGTCAGTAGCCAGGAGTAAATCAGTGATCAGATTATCAATCTATACGAGTGAGCGGAGTTGGGAATGAAGGGAAAAGGTAAACGCCATCAAAAGTTTGTAAATATTGTCAAAATTGGCGGACATTAGTTAGATTAGGTTTCTCGAACAATAAACGGATATGCGCTGAGGATTATTAACAATAAATAAAAAACGGTAACTTTACTAGGAGTCTCGGTGACGGGAGTGTAGAGTAAAGTTAGTTCGGGGTGGGCCTCTATTACAAGCGGTTACTATTAGTCTCGGGGACGGGAGTGTAGAGTAAAGTTAGTTCGGGGTGGGCCTCGATCACAAGCGGTTACTAGTAGTCTCGGTGACGGGAGTGTAGAGTAAAGTTAGTTCGGGGTGGGCCTCGATCACAAGCGGTTACTAGTAGTCTCGGTGACGGGAGTGTAGAGTAAAGTTAGTTCGGGGTGGGCCTCGATCACAAGCAGTTACTAGTAGTCTCGGTGACGGGAGTCTAGAGTAAAGTTAGTTCGGAGTAGGCCTCGATCACAAGCAGTTATTAGTAGTCTCGGTGACGGGAGTGTAGAGTAAAGTTAGTTCGGAGTAGGCCTCGATCACAAGCGGTGAACCTCTTCTTAGAAGTTGGAGGGTTTTTTGGAAGTGAAGTCTATAAGTACAACACAGACCCGTCTGCTGTAGCTGTTGCGATCGGTTACTCCAAAACCGTAACGAAGAATCGCTCATATAGCTGCCATCTCTTCCAGCAAAACCTTAGCGAGGGACCGCTGGGAGAGCTGCCGGCTCTCCCAGCAATTGATTAAATTGAGCCCCGTGGACGCGCTGACCATAAACCTCGCTTGTTCAGATGCTGCCAAGAAACCGCAGGTAAGACACTGGCCAGCAGATTATACGAAACCCCCGGCCTAGATGCAAAAGACGAATCCAGGCCATATAATATAAACAATGGTAGTGCAATATCCCTTTCAAATGCAGAAGGAAACAGCCTGTTTCAGATTAGCATAATGTATAAATATTCTTGATCTATCAAGGTGCTAGCTCCCTCAGCTAAACCGTAACGAGGAGTCGCTGGGAGACCGGTCAGCTCTCAAAGCAAAACCGTACCAAGGGATGGCTGGGAGAGCTGCTAGCTTTCCCAGCAAAACCGTAACGAGGGAACGGTGGGAGAGCTGCCAGTTCTATCCGCAAAACCGCAATGAGGGATTGCTGGGAGAGCTGCCAACTATTCCAACAGAACCGTAACGAGGGAACGGTGGGAGAGCTGCCAGTTCTATCCGCAAAACCGCAATGAGGGATTGTTGGGAGAGCTGCCAGCTCTTCCACCAAAACCATAACGAGGAATCGCTGGTTGAGTGTACATTAATATTCCTGGAGCACTGAGGCCCGCTTAGTGTCGCTCAATCCCGTCTGAACAAAAACTGCATTCTCACGGAGTTTGAAACGATTAAGACTCCCAAATTCTACCGAGAATTTTGCTCGAGTAAGAAATTGCCTCGATACGTTTAATAGGGATGTAGATGGACACTATCAACTCGCTCAGGATTAGGTGCCGGCAACTTTTATTGGATCCAGAGAGACTCACGCCTTGCTGATGCCAAGAGTCTTGTTCAGCCGTCCGTCCCTGCCGCTTAGTCCACTAACTCCCCAGCCGTTAATCAACAAGGTCAGCGCTTGACAACTGACTGACGGCAACCTGACGGATCCACGGGAACACTAAGAATAGACTGCAAGCCAGCGCACAGGATAATTCCCATTGCACTTACATTTATGCAAGTATGTATCCCAGCCGTGGAGGGGATGCATATTGTTTTACACAGTGCAGCTACTTTTCAGCAGAATGACGTTCGTCATATAGGTTGAATAAGTTTCCAGATTCTCATTCCAAAAGTATGACCATCTGACTGTCCGCCCGTTGCAACGCTCGGACTAGACATCAAAACTCTTCAGTTACAAAGTTTCCTGGACATGCAATACATTATTTAAAATCGATTGTGGCGTATTACAAAACAATGCATTTTTTCCACAAAACGACGCAGATTTTTTCATGAGGTATTCAAAAAATGTTTTTTGAAATGTATATTTAAGACGCAAAAGTTTAGGCATTAATGAATGCTGGGATAGGCGGAGTTCCTCGAGTTCGTTTGGTTTAAAAAACTGGGCTCTCAACTGAGCAAGTTTTTAGGTTTTGCCTATCACGCTTTATTCGAGAGTAGGTTAACTGATAGGATTTTCGACAATAATGTAAGAATTCGCGGAGCTCCGCGTCGGCCTTGTATGAAATTGTATTTGTTTTCAAATGCAGTTGCAATTTTTTGGGCTACTAACGATTTGTTTTTTGAAAGCACAACTTACTGATCCAATCGTTTCACATCTCCCATAACAGTTCTTGTTTAATTATAACGAGTAACGGACGATACTGGGGTGACATGATTGTTCATCTGTTGTGGACAATGCCTAGTTCTTTTTTTATTTTTACAAATCAAAATCTGAACTTCGTAATTTGTATACTCATTCTAAGTAGCTTCTATTGCGGTAATACTTTAAAATGGTGAGGAATTTTGGTTGATATCGTCATGTCCACATGTTTAATTTATTAGACGTGTATCTGATTGCTTCATTTACTGTTCAATCGTAAGAAATATCAAACACTGTTATGTTACAGGATTTTCAAGTTTAATAATTGGGCAAATCAGGGTTGAATGATGACACATTGGTTTTATATTTGTCTTTTTGTTGTAGTTTAACAAGGCAAAGGTTATTCTAACAATAGAATACTGAGTATAAACACAAGTCACACAAGTGATTAACAGCCAAAGATATGTAACACGCGTAAGACGAGCGTGTGGTGGAGAGTGTGTGTGCCTGTAGCGAGGGAGTGTGTAGAGTCTACCACCGATGCCCAGCTTCCGCTGCCGAGAGAGTCTGGGGTGTGAGTGTCTACTCTCGCTCAAGCTGCCTCTCAATGCTAATGTGGGTGGGCCATGATCATGAAATTCAAGGAGATCCTCCAATCGAGGGAGAGGATTCACCCTTTTGGGTCATCTAAGAGGCGGGCCTTCTAATACAGAGACCCCATTGGCAGATATACAATTGAGTCTTATAACGGATTTTGTGGCTCCTCCCATCATAAAACAATAGAAATAACCCTGCGTTAACACTGTAATAGCTTCTAGTTTCCCCTTCCCTATTGATAACACGCACATGGCCCCTGTGAATGACCCTGCATTCGTCACTGTCTTTTACGTTATACAATCCGAGAAAAGGCCACCTGCTCCTTCTAAGACAAACATCGGAGGGGAATTGAATAAATGCAAGGCAAGGGACCTCCTTGAAATTCGAGCTAAGGGAGTTAACAGGCTTAAGTCCTGCACTGCTTCAAGGGACACACTCTACGCACCCCTCGATAAAATAGTGTTCGTTACAAGTCTTTTTGTATATAAACATGTGCCAGATGAGGCCAATCATAACAACACGACGTGAATTAGTTTCATGTTGTAACAGTAAATACTTAGGATGGTCCGACGGTTTGGATGCGATGCCAAGGACATTAGAGTGGTTAAGTCGACCGACCTCCCTATTCCCTGCACTTTTTTATGTGAATCAATGTATCGTGTGTTTTCGTGATAAAGTCGTCCACCCTTGTTTCAATCATAATACTGACTCGAGATGAATAATTCAGCGTGGATGACACCAATCATGATGTTTAAAAGGCTGGAATAAGCAAGGCGGAAGACTAGAGCCACGCTCACCGAATGTTCCAACTCTCTTCGAAAGCCATCGAAGACTCCTCGTCTCGATTCGTGTTTCAAAACTACAGGTGCACTTGACAGCAGCAAGAGAAACGAACAGAAAAGGCGTCCTATTGGGCAGTGTAATAAACAAATTCAACCAAAAATAAGGCCAATAAACAACGAAGTGTCAAAAACATATTTCGTGACTAGTAGCCTTATCAACAACTCAGTATTCAACAACATCAGCAACATTTTCGATAAATGCCTCTCTATACTTACTTGGACACTTGGGTGTTTCTTCGCTATTCACAGCAGGTCACAGTGTGGCTACCACCTGGCCCACATCAGTTAGGACACTCCCCACTAGTGCAGCCGTGCTGCAGCAGCAGCAGCATTTGCATGTTGTAGCCATACTCGCCAGTCTGATCCGGGCTTGGCGTCGCGATTGAACTGGGAGTTGTCCATCCATTGATTAGGGGTCGATCTGGCACACTACTGATGTACTTGTCTAGTCGGCGTCTTGACCCTCAAAATGTTTGCTGTAGCTGACAATTGCGGCACCCGTTCGATCTCACGTATTGCCAATGCATTAGATTGAATAACCGAGGAGCCCGCCACGCGAAACTGTCGAATGCAACTGTGTGCATTGCTCTACCGCACATAAATTTTGGCACTTTGAAGCAACACATTCTGCTAATCCTTGCCTGGTTTCTCGTGGTTACTTATGTCACAAATTTTTTCGTTCACTATAACCGTGTGGCCTTTTAAAATTTTCAAACGTTTATGAACAAGAAACTTTCAAAACGTCTATGGATTGAGCATAGCCTCAAGGCGTTTAATCTGTCATAATAGTCCAGTTCCTTTACCTCCGTAATATTAGAGGTGAAGCTTCTTTGCAATGCTTCATGTCTATTCAGATCTTTCTGTTTATGTGTGATCCAGAGAAAAGAGCAATTGTCAATGGCAGTTGGATTAGTTGTTTCCAAAGAGTCAACATTGTCCTTTAATCTCTAGCCAGAAAGTTTCTCATGGCCCAAGAACACAGTCTCCTGCCACTGGCCTCAACCTTTGTAATTTGTTCATAGAAAAAAAAAACATTGTTTTGCATTAGTGTGCCTAAATCACCCTGGCTTTCCGTTTCTTCAATAGCTATGTTATTGTTGGAATTATGTGAAGCCTTGGTTTTGAGATCAGAATATTATCCATGTCTCAGTGATTCAAATTAAGATTGGTCAAATTGCATACTGATTTCACCAGCCCTCTTGAAGATTTCTTTCTGATCAGTTTGAATCTTTTCAACATCACTCAAGTCCTTGATAATGCCAAGTACTCTGGTATCAACTGCAAATCAATAAACTGATATATGTGGATTGTTTTTGCTCAGCTCATTAGCCAATATTAAGAAGAGCAGAGGGCCAAGCACAGTGTCTTGTGGGACCTCACTAAGCACTTCTTCTGGTGCAGAGGTAGTCCAACTCCATGTTACATGGAGTTGGACCACTGATTTTTTTCAAGAAAATTCACTATTCGACCTTTCATTAACCTTTCAAATTTTTTGACTACCTACATGTGATGTCAAAAAAATTGGTCTGTAATTTGATGGGATTATGAGGCTACCTCCTTTTGCTAGAGGGAAGTTGACGACATGTTTTATGGTCAATGGGATATCGAAGGTTTCCAAGTACTTCTGCCACAACATTTGCAGTGACCTTGACAGTATCTGCTTGCGTTGTTTCAACAGAACAGCTGGGATGTTGTCTGGTCCGAATGCTCTATTGCTACCTATGTCATCAATAGCTTTGGTAATTTCAGAGACGTCAATGTTAAGATCCGTCAATGAAAATCCAAGGAAATTTCAGAATTTGGCTAAGTAACCTTTGGGATAATAAATACCCGTTTTTAATTTTCACTGAGCAACTCACTCATTGCTATGTTGTCATTTTCCAGTTGACCGGACTCATCTATTAAGGGGACAATTTTAGTTCGGAGGTTGAAAATTTAGCTGCATAAGCAAAAAAAAAAATTAGGTAGCTTTCTTTCTATTTCCTCTTCTCTCTTGATCATGCGAGTCTCATTCGCTTTTCAATCGAGACAATTACTTCTTGCTTTCTGCATCTAAAAGGGTTTACTTTATTGCAAGGGTCTATCTGTTTGATTGCTCATTGTTTCATAAGTGTTTTCCGTTCTGAATCATACATGTTTCTTTTTGGGCATTTTTCTTTTTTTTTGGGCACATGTTGTGAACACACATACAATAGTATATCATCAAAGTTATTTTTTGCTTCCTCCACACTGTTTGCCTGATCAATGAGTTGCTTCCAATCAATATTGGAACGTGATTTGTGTATATTTACCCAATTTTACCTGCACTAAAGAAGTTCAGTTGCCGAAAAGTCATATTCCCGGAGAAAATTGTATTTTTTGTGTTTCTTCTCATAGGTCAGCATCTAGACATATTTTGATCACATCATTATCGGATGGTGCAGTTTCACTTTATTTTAATGCTTTTTATATATTCAACTGAGTTGAAAAACACTAGATCCAAGATATTGTTATTTCGTGTCTGCTTTTCAATAATTTGTGTAAGAAAATATTTATCTACTAATTTCAATTATATATCAGCTTGATTTGCTGCAGCTTCGGTGTCACTTTCGCCCATGATATAGCTACCAGGGGCCGCCTCTTAATCATTATCCAACCATTTTATGAATGGAATATTAAAGTCCTCACAGAGCAAGATGTCAAATTAATTAAATTCATTCTGAATAATGTCTGGCAGGTACAGTAGCGAAAGAAAATTCGTTTACGATTAAAGATTAAGTGAAATTTTCAATGGTCTATTTTCGTTCGGTATTTGAACTCACTGAAAATTTAATCGAAATTATTCATCAAAATGGAGTGTTCAAATATAATACCGTAAGAAATTTGTCATATAAAATCAAATTCCACGTGGGAAAATTCTAGTTTGTGTTTTCGTTTATAGACTAACCATAAACGAATTTTCTTTCGCTACTGTACGTCTGTAAGATTTCAAGAGCATCTTCAACATGTACAAATTCACAGTTTGGTGGTCTGTCCAAATAGCTAATTATGGTTTTCAGCTTTTCAACTTTAACTACAAGATACTCACAGTAATCGTCAGAAAACTTCCAATCTTCACAGCTTCAACCAAGACTCGGCTGATATAACATTTACATTTAGGTGTGGCAGTCAAGCCAATGAAGAGTGAATTACTATCAGATAGAATATCTTGGATCAACTATATTTTGTCATCTTGACTGGTGTTATCGAGGCCTTGTAAATTTAAGAGGTTACACCTTTTCAATTCATTTTGGTTGAATGTTTTTGAGAGAGTTTCTACTGTTGCCTTAGTGTTGGCAGCTCTCTCACCAGTCGGAACTTTTGTTTGCAAGGGCAATGTAGGAGACTATCCAGAGTTTATAAAAAAAAATCTGTCTTCTGTGATTGGTCAGCATGGAAGTGGTGATGGCGGCCATGTACTGCACCAGAACTCACTCGGGCATCACCAAGAGGGCATCCGCCATTCCTGGCAGGCCTGTACTGGTCACTGTATTGGCGGCACTGTATTGAGGCTGATTTCCCGTTGATGGTACGGGAGGAATCAGTTGGGCACGGTTTTGGAAACCCGTGCCGTGTACATGAGGCTGTTGTTTTACCCAATTTCTTTGACCAACATGTTTTTTTTTGGGTGTTGATGTGGGTTGCTGGCTCCAGTAGCTACATCTTGCTAGGGTTCCAGTGGTTTTCTTGTTCGTCTAATATGTATCCAATCACTTTTTTTTGGTACTTTGCATATGGGGATACAAGTCATTACATACCCTCGGATGAAAATTTTCACAGAGCTTGTCACTTTTGCAACCGTACCTCCTCAAATCCATGAACTTGTTGCAACACTTTGGGTGGGAAAGCCACATCCGTTCCTCAACACTATGTCTTTGCGCATGTTTTTTGTATAAATCGTGCAGTGTTTCAAGCTTATTCTTGTGGGTTGTTGTTTTTTTGCTCTCCTAGACCACTTTTAGTTTCTTTATCACAATTACAGTTTTTATTTGACCAAGGCTCACGCTGCGTGAGTGAAGCCCCTGTCTTTTCCCAGCACTCTGTACCTGCATTTGGTCATTGAATAGAATCTGCAAAGTTCGCCTTTTTCAATTTGGTAAATTTCCAAGTGGATAAGAAAAAAATATGGCCACCATTTCCATTACGCATGGACAACTTATTGACCTCGCTGAACATCAATCGCAAGGCAATCAAGCTTCATTCTCAAATCAACGCGCCAACGTGGATGATCTGCCCACTGCTGATCAACTAAAATTTGCAAGTGTTCCCTAAAGCAACAACTCGAACCAACACGTACCAACGATAATTTTTGATACTACTTGAGCAACAATACTCAGAGCACCGCCATTTATGCACTGATAGTTCCAAAACAGTGAAAGGAGTGCTGCGAGCTGCCGCCGTATGCGGAGAAACCTCACATTCGGCAACCCACCCAAGAGGCCTCTGCATTCTCCGCAGAGCTGTACACACTCGAATAAGCCATCTTCATTACAAAAACTGACCGCCTATCCAAATATGTTGTATTTTTAGACAGTCTGAGAGCTCTCACCCAGCTGAAATCTCTGCTCGTCGTAAAATGCTGCACGATCAATTCACAACGTCCGAGACGGGTCAAGCGGTCGAATTCCGACGGATCCCTAGACACGTGGGAATACGAGGAAACGAGCTTGCAGATTCCTTTGCTAAACTGGCGTCTGCTCATCAAGAACAATTGATCACCATACATTACCAAGATTTCTTGCCAATGGTCAACTGTGAAATAACATCGCGATGGAACGACTTGTGGCAACAGAGTAAACAAAAGGTGCTTGCAGTTGAATCCTCGGTACAAGAATGTGAAACCAAGTTTACCAATAGATTAGACCTAGTGTTCGTCAACCGCTTGTGTAAGGGACACTCGTGGATAACTCAGAACCGCCTAATGGATGTAGACATGGGACCAGACACGCCACCATGCGCCTGTTGCCACCAGGTGCCAATCAGTGTGTAACACTTACTTATGGACTGCAATGCACTCGCCGCAGCCCGACGAGCCTCCTTAAGCCCCCATACAACCTACAAAGCCTGCTCACTGACCAATCCTACTGAAAAACTAATCTCTTTCGGAAAACTTGGACAACGCAGCAGCGTGCATTTCAGAGTTGAAGTGTTTACTTGACCTTACCGTTACAAAGTCACTCTTCCAAGCACGAAGATGTGCGAACGTTCTAGAATCGACAGATTTTCGTGCCCTAAGGGGGAGCGTGCGATGACTCACGTTGAGGCTCCTAGATTTGTCAGTAGATAGCTAATGATTTCGGAGAGATTCTGCAATACTATTGGGTGCAGATCATCTGGTCTTTTACATTTCTTGATGTTCAGTTTGTCGAGTTGCTCCTGCACTTTATTGCCACTGAAATTAATATTTTAAACCGGTTGTAGTTATTATTATAATTTTAATTCTGAGATGTGCTTTGTTTCTTCTTTAGTGAATACGCTCAGAAAATAGTCATTGAGTATATTCGCCATGTCAATGTCGGGTGATTTTGATTCACCTGCTGTTTCGTTGAAAGCCAATGCTGTCACGAACAACCGGCCGCTCATTCACATACATGCAACGCTCCCGGATTATGCTTGGCCATTTTAGCTACACTGATCTCCTTATTTCTCATAGCGCTTCCGACCACTCTGTGTACTCCTCTTGCAGCCTACTGCAGCGCTTGTTGCGCCTCATGCGAGGGATTGGTTTTGTGTAACAGTCTCTCCTTGTGACCAGTGATTATTTAAACTTCATTGTTTAGCCCTGAGGGATTGTAAATTTATATCGTTTTCAGAATGTCTCGCTTGTGTATACGACTTTGTCTCTGAAGAACACAAAATATACCTCTGCATCCAATTTCATCGCGAAGGCCTTCAAAATTGGCTCTTCTGAAGTTGTAGCTTATCTTGCTTTTCCCACAACAGTTCGATGTGCTGTGATCAGACTAGTGTGTTGGTGTGTTGGTTAGTTAGTGTGTTGGTTCTTGCACAGTGTTTCAGGTTGCCATTGGCAAGTCTCATCATCCTGCCACCCCGTCCTTAGGCTTCCCGTGTTGCCTAGTCGATGTCAATCAGGTTGAAGTCCCCCATTAATATATTTTCATGGAAGGATGAGATTATATCGCCCAATTCGTCACAAAGAACATTTTGCGCTACTGTTTTTCTTGGATTTCGGTATACTCGTACAATTTTTAGCGTCATCCCTCCAGACAGTATACTAAAAAGAATGTTAAATTCTTTTTAGTATGCTGAATAAGGATCATCTAGAGTGCGTCAAGACAATTCAAAATTTATTAATTGTTGAAATTATTTGACCCAACTCTCGAAACTATAATCGATATCGATGCTCGCAATGGACAGGTAGCTGTGGTCCTACTCCAAAACACGATGAGACTTCCATGCTTGTCCAATTTGCTTCAAAAACATTCACTCGTGTCGAAAACGGTTATGCCATAATAGAAAATGAGGCGCTTGCAGTAATGCTTGGGATATAAAGATTAATCAACTTCTTACTGGGTGGCAAGTTTCAAATTCGCACCGACCACAAACCATTTATCGCACCGACCACAAATATCTATCGCACCGACCACTAACCATCTATCGCACCGACCACTAACCATCTATCGCACCGACCACAAACCATCTATCGCACCGACCACAAACCATCTATCGCACCGACCACAAACCATCTATCGCACCGACCACAAACCATCTATCGCACCGACCACAAACCATCTATCGCACCGACCACAAACCATCTATCGCACCGACCACAAACCATCTATCGCACCGACCACGAACCATTCATCGCACCAACCACGAACCATTCATCGCACCAACCACGAACCATTCATCGCACCGACCACGAACCATTCATCGCACCGACCACAAACCATTCATCGCACCGACCACAAACCATTCATCGCACCGACCACA
>SDVV010014926.1:0-14668 GCA_016164225.1 Gammarus roeselii
AGCCATCCTCGTTGTGTCGTATGCCCGCTGTAGACATCCTTTGTGTCGTATGCCCGCTTTAGCCATCCTCGTTGTGTCGTATGCCTGCTTTAGTCATCCTCGTTGTGTCGTATGCCTGCTGTAGTCATCTACGTTGTGTCGTATGCTGCTGTAGCCATCCTCGTTGTGTCGTATGCCCGCTGTAGACATCCTTTGTGTCGTATGCCCGCTTTAGCCATCCTCGTTGTGTCGTATGCCTGCTTTAGTCCTCTTCGTTGTGTCGTATGCCTGCTGTAGTCATCTTCGTTGTGTCGTATGCCGCTGTAGCCATACTCGTTGCGTCGTATGCCCGCTGTAGACATCTTTTGTGTCGTATGCCCACTTTAGCCATCCTTGTTGTGTCGTATGCCCGCTTTAGCCATCCTTGCTGTGTCGTATGCCCGCTTTAGTCATCCTCGTTGTGTCGTATGCCCGCTTTAGCCATCCTCGTTGTGTCGTATGCCTGCTTTAGTCATTCTCGTTGTGTCGTATGTCCACTGTAGCCATCCTCGTTGTGTCGTATGCCTGCTTTAGTCATCCTCGTTGTGTCGTATGCCTGCTGTAGTCATCTTCGTTGTGTCGTATGCCACTGTAGCCATTCTCGTTGTGTCGTATGTCCACTGTAGTCATCCTCGTTGTGTCGTATGCCCGCTTTAGCCATCCTTGTTGTGTCGTATGCCCGCTTTAGTCATCCTCGTTGTGTCGTATGCCCGCTTTAGTCATTCTCAGTGTGTCGTATGTCCACTGTAGCCATCCTCATTGTGTCGTATGCCTGCTTTAGTCATCCTCGTTGTGTCGTATGCCTGCTGTAGTCAACCTCGTTTTGTCGTATACCCGCTTTAGCTATCCTCGTTGTGTCGTATGTCCACTGTAGCCATCCTCGTTGTGTCGTATGCCAGCTTTAGCCATACTTGTTGTGTCGTATGCCCGCTTTAGCCATCCTTGTTGTGTCGTATGCCTGTTGTAGCTATCCTTGTTGTGTCGTATGCCTGCTGTAGCCATCCTCATTGCGTCGTATGCCCACTGTAGCGGTCCTCGTTGTGTCGTATGCCCGCTGTAGTCATCCTCATTGTGTTTCTCTATGTCTAGTCGAAAAGGAAGAACAAATGTTATCCGACAATAACCTGACAATAAATTTTTTTCCTCAAAAAATGATGTCGTTTGCTGCTTTAACGCGAATGAAGGTTTGATTTGAGGATGGAAACTGTAACAAAGTAAATTTTACACAGTAAATGGAAGCAAAAGACACTTCGAAAAGTTTATTAGCTAGTCACTGAGTCACATAATAGGATGGTCATATATTTGAAACCATTTAATGAGACACTGTTTTGATAAGCTCAAAATTAGAACTGTTCAATGATCCGTTAGTTCTTTAATGCAACAACGGCACGTAAATATTTGAGAACAAATAGACGGCTTTGTGAGTTACATCAGAACAATGGCCGTCATTCCCAGCCATGTATTGCTGAAGCACATTAATGCTAGGAAGGCTGCTTAAGCAGTTCCAGGCACCTGGGAGCATCACACGGTCCCAGCGTTCCCATCACCAGCTGCCAAGACCGCTCGAGCACTATTATTAGCAGTCGGAGTCCAGTGAATCTTACACAAGCGAGCACTCGAGGATGAAGCTCGACTCCGATCGAGCTTCATCCTATGCACGACTCCGGTTGATGTTGTACACGACCCCGCTTAATTTGGTCCACGACTCCAGTTAATGTTGTACACGACCCCGGTTAATTTGGTACACGAATCCGGTTAATGTTGTACACGACTACAATTAATGTTGTACACAACTCCGGTTAATCTTCTACACGATTCCGGTTAATGTTGTACACGACTCCGGTTAATGTTGTACACGACTCATGTTAATGATGTAAACGACTCCGATAAATTAATGTTAATTGAACTGAGTTTCCGGAAACATAAATTTGATGTCGTAGCTGCTATTTTGATTTGATGTCGTAGCTGCTATGTTGATTTGATGTCGTAGCTGCTATGTTAATTTGATGTCGTAGCTGCTATGTTGATTTTATCTCGTAGCTGTTATTCTGGTTTGATGTCGTAGCTGCTATGTTGATTTGATGTCGTCTCTGCAATGCTAATTTGATGTTATCGCAGCTGTGTTGATTTGATGTCGTAGCTGCTATTTTGATTTGATGTCGTAGATGCTATGTTAATTTAATGTCGTAGCTGCTATGTTGATTTGGTCTCGTAGCTGCTATGTTGATTTGATGTCGTCTCTGCAATGCTAATTTGATGTAATCGCTGCTGTGTTGATTTGATGTCGTAGCTGCTATGTTAATTTGATGTCGTAGCTTCCATTTTGATTTGATGTCGAAGCTGCTATGTTGATTTGATGTCGTAGCTGCTATGTTGATTTATTGTCGGAGCTGCTTTGTTGATTTGATGTCGTAGCTGCTATTTTACCAGACGGGTTTTAGGTGGAAAACTTCTGCTCTAGGGATCAGTATTGAAGCTGCTTTGTGTCTATTTAATGCAGAATATGAATCATATTGGTTTGATGTGTTTATCTGAGTTATACTCTTAAAATTATGATAGAAAGGGTAAAATTATGATAGAAAGGGCAAAAATGATATAGTTTTTTGTGGAGAATGTGATGAACAAACCGGAAGCCTTTAATGTTCAGAATTTTACAATTACTTATATGTTTTTAATGTCCTCTTTTTAACTGCTTCTAGACGCGTATACATTCAGAAAGGCAACCAGATGTTCTACATAATTGTCGTAGGAAGTTTTGCAAATGCACAGTTGGTAATTTACGTCGAGGTGAATGTGTGAAAATGACTTTCCAGGTCTTGGTTAATAAAATAACACTTTCAGTCGATCCAAAAAACAACCAAAGCTGATTTTTCTAAGTTTGAGTTGGAAGAGACCTGATTTTTTATACTCCATACTTTTCGTCAGAGGGCAAAGAACCGTTTGTGTGAGCGCTTGAGGATTAGGGATTAGAGTGTCCTGCAGTCGACCACTTCTAGTTCCGAAAAGGTGGCTCTGTGACTATGCCTTTCTTTCTGTGATTTTTTTTTCATCTTGTACCAGTCCTCATCTGGAATTAATTATCCACTAGTGTATTCTCACACATTTTTTTCCACCACCCGCAATTGCATGCCAAAATGTGCAGGAAATGATGCCATTTCCAGCCAGCCTGAGGAGCGGCAGATTGCATAAAGAAAATAAACGTTGCTCACAGCATTTCCCCCCATTCTCCACCACAATATGTCATTCCTCGCCGCTCGACTCCCTCCAAATACGAGGGAAGTGTCGAGGGAGGGCAGATGCGGCAGGCCCTCTTCATGCTACGGCGATAAAGGAGAGAACCGCTCCAAAAAGGCCGGTAAATTGAGAGCCTTGTCAAACGAAGCGTGGAATATTTCAAGGTTCGTGTCGCAGAGGTATTGTTGCAGCAATGCAATAAATAGGGGTAGGGGGTAAATAATTCATAGAAAAAACACCGTTGTTGGGGACAGCAAGGTGCATCAAATTTAAATAGTGTTCTTGAATGGAGACTTTCACATGAGTCCAATTAACCAATAAGCCATAAGTTGTTTGTCACGAATAATTTTTCCTACGTAACCACACATATCATGTCTGTTACCGACTGCTTAATTATTTTTTGTGAGGCGTAGAAGAGCCATCTCACAATTGAGCTGTGGTACGGTTCATCTCAAATGAGCACGTTTTGCGTCGTCAAGCAGGTTTGCTCGCAGTTGTCGCTGACTAAGCCTCGTTCCTCTGGTCAAACTGCTGAACACTTTCCACAGGTCCAAGTGCTTAGAATAACAACTTTTAGCAATTATTGACCGGAAGGTGCAGTGAGGACAGCATTGGGTCTGCTTAGTATAATATCGAAGGCAGGCTGGGGCGGGACGGAAAGCCAATTTTTTCAGAACTTCAGCTTAAATTTTGCAGTACTAGTAACCCAGCCTAGTACTAGTAGCCCAGCCTAGAACGGGTCTCCCAACCAAGTTCTAGTCGCTCAGAGGAGTACTGGTAGCCCAGCCTAGTATTGATACCCCAGCCTATTACTAGTAGCCCAGTCTAGTACTAGAAGCACAGCCTAGTACTAGTAGCATAACCTAGTACTAGTAGTCCAGCTCAGTAAAAGTTGTCCAGTCTAATACTAGTAGCTCAGCCCAAGTACTATTAGCCCAGCCTAGTACTAATAGCCCGGAATAGTACCAGTATCCCAGAATAGTATTTGCAGCTTGGTATAAGTACTAGTTGCCTAACCTAGTACTAATATTCCAGCCTAGTACTAGTTGTCCAGCCTACTACTAGAAGCTCAGCCTAGTACTAGTAGCTCAGCCTAATACTTGTAGCCCAGCTAAGTACTAGAGGCCCAGCCTAGTACTAGTAGCTCAGCCCAGTATTTTTAGCCCAACCTGGTACTAGTAGCCCAGCCTAGTACGAAATCGCTAGTTCCTGTGCCGATTGCTAACTGACAAATTTTGTCTTTCTGTTTCAGACAATTTTGTGTCTTTGATTTCATGACAAGTGTGAACATTTACGGTGCTAAGTGTGCTAACTAATAATAATAAAAAAATGAAACTAATAATCTGAGTGAGTACGCGCGCCTGTGAGAAGAGTGAAGATTCCCGCGGACGACTTTTGAGGATGCCTCCTACTCTGGCGGAGTGCTCGGTCTGTTTCGCCAGGATGAGCAGGAGCGTCTTCGGGACCTCGCGGAAACCTCGTCGGCCGGTTCTGTGAGTTGGATGGCAGGCTCGACCAGGTCCTGGTGACCTTCCAGGGCCTGCGGCGGAGGGACGACAACGAAGAGGACGGGATCCTTGCGGGGAAGTTTTTTGTCCTCGAGGAGCAGCTGTGCACTGTCGCCAGTGAGTATGTGGAGATGAGAGAGGAGATCGGCAGGACTTGTGAGTCCGTAGCGGAGGTGAGAGACGAGGTACGTAAGGTCCAAGAGGACCTTGTTGGTAAGCGTGATCTAGAGAGTTTTGCTGCAGACCTCAGTAGAAACTTACGTTCTGATATGGAGAAGGCTAGTAAGAGCCTAGCGAAACAGACGAGGAAACTAGTAAAAGTTAACGAGTTTATGGTCCATGCTTTACAGCTGGACGGAGAGGCAACCTGGGAGAGGACTGACCGAAGGGGCCCAATTCGATCACGGGGGAGTCTTGGTGGTCTTGCTCTGACTTTCTACCGTGACGTCCTTGGTAAGAGTCTGCAACGGCAGCACGCATCCACCCCTAAGCCCATATCAGGGCTGCCGGTGCTGGATGTGAGCTCGCAACTCGCTTCCACCCTTAAACCCAAGCCCTCGGTACCTACTTCCCGTCAGGCCAAGAGGTCATCGGCTGCCCGGAAACTGAAAACTGGGACTAAGCCAATACCTCGGACCAAGACATCCACGGATCGAAACCGTACCCAACCTCGACGGGGCGGCGTAGATTCGGAGCGATTTCAGCATTTCCAGAACCGGTTCACCTTCGTGAACCGGCCCGCGTTTGTGATGCCAACGCGGAACACTTTTGAGAGGTTCACGGATTTGGACGGTGAAATTGAGACACTAGTCCTAGGTGCCTCTATCGTCCTACACCAGGCGGTTGAATTTGCTCGTAGGTGAAAGGCAAAGAGGCGGGTTATTTGCAGAAGATCAGAGGTGCCCTTGCAGAGGTTGTAGTTTCCAGCCAGGAGACACTCATCATCTGCCATGAAGGCTCCAATGATCTTAAAAGGACAAGGTCGAAAGATCTGCTAGCCAAGTATGGGCAGCTGATTTCTAACCTCAAGGCAAAAACGAACCGAGTGGCCATCACATCCATCTTACCGCGTATGAGTGATGATGACGAGCTGTATTGTAAGTTAACCTATACAAATCGAGCCCTCGAGACCATTTGCAAGTCCGATAGAGTATCCTTCATCAACTTCTTTGATGACTTTCGGGAGAGACCCGTTCTGTTCATATGAGACGGCCTACACCTGAATGATGTAGGATATGCCCGACTTAGCCGACTGCTCCATCTAAGCGCCAAGAAATACTATGCCCAAAAATTAAGGGTCCAGTGTGCTTTAAACGGTCCAGTTTTGGCAGCAGGGAACCCTACATAGAGGGGCCTCGTGCCCGCAGCAGATTCCCTGACGGGAGCGATGACCGATCAGTCGTTCCAAGAGGAAGAAGCTGCGAGCACGGTAGATGCGTTACTGGGCTCACAGGAAGACAATTCTAAGGATGGTCAAGATTCTGGTCCACAGTCGCCAGGTTGAAACCCCCAAATTATAAAGATGTCGAAGACCGAGACAAGCACCGTCTAAAGGTCTTCTTCTGTAACGCGCAGTCATATGACCATAAGTTCGACGAACTTAGGGGACTGGCGACCTTGTACTCGTTTGATGTAATTGGCATAAACGAAACATGGCTCGATCTCCAGAGCAGAAACCTGACAGCAGAGATAATGCTACGAGGCTACAAAATGTTCAGCGTGGACAAGCCCGCCCCTAGTAAACGAGGGGGCGGGTCTGTGCTGTACACAAAGGAGACACTGCATTCATTTCTTAGAGCAACGTTGGCAACAGTTTCTTGCGAAATACTCAAGGCAGAAATCAAAGTGGCTCATGCAACATTAAAGCTGGCATTGGTGTACCGCAACAGCCACACCCTTGCGGAACAAGATGCCCAGCTCTATGAGAAGCTGGAAGAAATACTCTCGAATAATCACGAGACTATCATCTTCGGTGACTTCAACCTCCCTTATATTGACTGGGTGAGCTTAACTTCACAGGCCCCAGGCAATAAACGAACGGAGTTAATCGCCGATAATGGCATGACCCAGTATGTTCGTGAACCAGCCCGGGGGAACAACATACTGGACCTAGTCATGTCAACTGAGGAGCGCTTGGTGGGCAACATCCTAGTTGGCAACAAACTAGGAGGTGCTGACCACAACGCAGTGGAATTCACCATCAATGGACCCCGTCCAGCCTCCCAGGATGCTACATGTCGTCCCAATTTTCCGCGAGCAGACTTACAGGGGATGAGAGAACAGCTCAATGCGCTTAATTTAATCGAACAACTCAGAGAAGCTCCGGGGACGCTTGCTGCCGTATCCTCAATGAGAGAGTTCACGAGGCGAGCGACGTATGTATACCCTTGAGGACAATTGATCCCGCTCAAAGGATCAGGCCCTCTTGGTGGATCGTCGAAGTTGGAAGAGCCTTGAATCGTCGCGATCAACTAAATGCGCAACGACTGAGAGATAACACCGAAGAGGCAGCAGAACTGAACCGCCTGGCGTGTAGGACAGCCACTAAACTTGTCCAATCCTCTAAGCGTACGAAAGAGAAAACTATTGCGGATAACGCCAAAGTGAACCCAAAGGATTTCTATCGCTACGTCTACCAGCGTAGAATTGCTAGGGACTCAGTTGGTCCGCTAATGAATGAAGATGGTGCCCTCAGAACGTCACCTGACGACATGGCCAGTGTCCTGAATAGCTTCTTCTGTTCAGTGTTCTCAGTTGAGGGCCGCGGCTACGAGCGAGATATTGTTTAAGCTGTGGAAGTCAGTCTCAACGACATTGCATTCACATGAGAGGATGTTGTCAAACAACTTGAGGGACTAGACATTTACAAAACTCGAGAACAATTGACGGATTCCCTAACCCACATCTTCAACTCATCGATGACGAGTGGCGAGGTCCCCGAAGACTGGAAAGTTGCCAAAGTCACGGCAATTTTCAAGAAAGGTGACCGCCAATCGCCCAGCGACTATCGACCAATCAGCTTGACGTCGATCGTGTGCAAAATCCTCGAGCGATTGATACAAAATCATCTCGTCGATCATCTGGAAGACAACGGACTCATTCATGACCTTTAACACGGCTTCCGCCGTAAGAGGAGTTGTCTGACGAATCTGCTGGACTTCTTCAATGAGGTGATCAACGTGTACGACAGCCGTAAGGCAGTAGATGTTATCTACCTAAACTACCAAAAAGTCTTCGACAAGGTGCCACACAGGAGACTGTTACACAAAGTCTCTGAGCTCGGCATTGGTGACAACGTACTTCGCTGGCTGCGCGCTTGGCTAACAGGACACAAGCAAAGAGTCAGCATCGGCCAGGCTTTGTCCGAGTTGGCCCCTGTTACTTCTGGGGTGCCCCAGGGCAGTGTCCTGGGTCCTATCCTCTTCCTCATCTATGTAAACGACAGGGATACGGAGCTTCTGCACAAGGTATTGAAATTTGCCGACGATACGAAGCTCTGCCATGCAGCATGGAAGGAGAGAGACAGAGTTGAGATTCAACAAGATCTCGACAAGCTCGTCCAATGGTCGGAAGCGTGGCAGATGCCCTTCAATGTTGCAAAATGTACAGTTATGCACATGGGGGGTCGTAATGCCAACTTCAACCACACGACGGCAGGAAGCGATATTGCAACTGTTGACCAGCAGAAAAATTTGGGTGTCCTTATTTCGAAAGATATGAAATGTAACGCGCAGGTCGAAGAAAGTTACAAGATAGATAACCGTAACTTTGGTTACATCTCCCGTAACTTCCTTTGCAAAACGAAAGACATTGTATGGCCGTTGTACACGTCCCTCGTCCGTCCCCACCTTGTGCATGCAGTCCAATTTTGGTCTCCACACATGATGGGGGACATAGACAAACTGGAACAAATCCAGCATCGTGCAACTAAGCTCATCCCGCAGCTTCGCCATCACAGCTACGAGGATAGGCTTAAAGAGGTTGGCCTCATCACCCTTGAGCAACGAAGGCTGAAGGGCCAGCTCATTGAAACCTTCAAATACCTGAAGGGATTCAAGAACGTGAGTCCTGTCGGCCTCTTCGACAGGGACCACAACATTCGTACCCGAAAAAACGGGAAAAAACTTGTGGAAACACGTTTCGCTACAACTATAGCGCAACACTTTTTCCCGATCGCAATCTCACGGGTCTGGAACAACTTACCGGCTGCGGTAGTTGGCTCTGAATCCGTGAATGCGTTCAAAAACGCGCTTGACAAGCACTGGGCTGCGTGACTCGTTTATCCTGAGAACGACACGACTTTCCCAGGAGCTGTCGAGATTATGATTATAGGGATATAGGGAAGGAGCATGACACGGCTCTCCTCACAATTCAAGCTATTACTACTAATAAATTTATTATTAGTAACAATAATAGCATGTTGCTGGTAGTAGTAGTTGTTAATTATTACTCATAATTTCATTATCAGTAACAATGTGATGATTGCTATTGCTGACCAACTCAAGCGACTGGAAAACTCCATATCAAAACAGAACTCTTTCTACCATTAACATAGCAAGAACAGGCAGACTGATAATCCTGCATTGCAAGTAGAGACAGACTGATAATATCTTGAGAACGATCATTCTAGGAACTCCACCGGATGACAGGTGTTACGGCGACTCTCATCCTCCCCTGAACCCACGTCAGGGCCTCCGGTACTGAGTGTGAGCCCCTAACGGTACTCGTATTCACCCATCCCGCTAGCTAACGAGGCCGTCTGCTCAACTCGATGTGACGGTGAAGATTTGGAGGGCTACCATATATTTTTACTCTTTATTTTTATTATTCTTATGTGGTACGATGCCAGCATTCCCCACCACACCCCATGATACACGAAAATCGAACCCGCACCAAGAGGAGAGCTCCTGCTCAACTCTGTGATACGGCTTAGATTCAACTGGTATCAATCATTGCTGAAGGCAACGAAAATCTTCCTACGGAAGAATCTTGCCCTGTGGGAGAGGAAAGAAAAGAGAAAAATGGGGAGAGATAGCCAAAATTGCGAACTAGTGAGGGTGAAGTCTGCCGGGGACTCACCCCGACACCCCATGATATTTGGAAGTAAAATTTAAATACTCGTGCCATTCATGGACTGAAACTTGCCACAAGACCCGTTTTTTTTTAATTTAAAATACTTGTGTTTCTTTTGACTAAATTCAGGAGTTGCCACGAGCAATTTTTTCCTAGGAGAGGTCACTCTGACGTCTCATCTTGAAGTGCGTCGGCCTTCAAGGACCCTGCAATAATAACAATTTTCCAAAACTTCTCACAAATCGTGCCGCGCCTGGTAGCACGCACAGGTTACCTAGTGAAATAATATTTCTTAGATGTCCCGCTGGCATCTTACCTGGAATATGAAATATCCTGCGATAACTATTCAATAAATTGAAAAAATATGTATCATTTTGACTAAACTCAGGAGTTGCCATAAGCAACTTTTTTTTAGGAGATGTCCTTCCGACATCTCACATAAAATGCTCTTGTAGGACCAATCACACGTGTTCAGAGACTCACTCTACTGAAACTAAGGAGAAACACTCTCAGGAAACTGGGAGTGGAACTCTTCTACATTTCCACTTATCAAAATTTCACGACATTTTTGAAAATTCCGTCCTAGACTCTAGACCAGCCAAGGGCAGGTCTATTCCTAGGAGATGTCACTACAACGTCTCACCTTGAAGTGCGACAGCCTTCAAGGAACCGCTTGCGTACAGAAGACTTAATCTTCTGAGCATATGGAGGAGGACCACTACCCGGGCAACTGGGTATGCTGCTCTTCTAGATGTGCACATTCATGTCGAAATTGAATTCCCATATGCTCCTTTGGAAGTAGACTCAGTACCTAGTTGGAGTCCGTCCGACCCAACCTCTGGGACAAGCCAACAGGCCGAAGAAAAATCTGAGTCCTCTGAGAGTATGGGCGTGTCCGTCTCTGCTCGACCGTCTGAGATGCGACCGCCTGGAACCTAAATACTTCTCTTCCCATCTTGTTCGCCCCGATCCTGAAATGTCATCCTGATATTAGACCCTCCAGGTAGTATTATTAGACCCTCCAGGTAGTAGTGGGGTGGTTGTAGTAGGTAGTGGTGAGAGTAGTGATGGTCCTTCTCCTTTTTGTCCTTACAACCTTCCTTTTTATGTATGTGTGCGTGAATTTCTAAAGCCTCGTTGACTATCCCCCCACTCTTCTTTCACTTCTTTCAAAGAAAACACTCGACATGAGCACGTGTGTTCGTTTGTTCTCCACACTCTAACCTAATCTGATCTAGTAGTCCAGCCTAGTACTAGTAGCCCAGCCCAGCACTTGTTGCCCAGCCTAGTACTATTAGTCCAGCCTAGTACTAGTAGCCCAGCCTAGAACAGTAGCCAACCTAGTACTAGTACCCCATCCTAGTACAAGTAACCCAGCCTAGTCCTAGTAGCCCAGCCTAGTACTAGTAGCCCAGTCTAGTACAAGAAGCCCAGCCTAGTACTGATAGTCCAGCTTAGTAATAGTAACCCAGCCTTGTACTAGTGACAAAGGCTAGTGCTATTAGTCTAGACTGGTACCGGTGGCCCATTCCAGTTCTAGTAGCTCAGCCTAGTACTAGCAGCCCATCCTAGCAGTTGTAGCCCAGGCTAGGAAGAGTAGCCCAGCATAGTACTAGTAGCCCAGCCTAGTATTAGTAGCCCAGCCTAGTACTAGTAGCACAGCCCAAGTACTAGTCAGCCATGGTTCTATATTCCCTCTTCTCTCCCCTCCAGAAACATTGGTTTCTTTAGGCTTCCATTGGAAGGTAAGTCCTCCCTCGCGTGGCTGCAATGCCCTGCGATGGATCATCTATAAGGCCTATGCCACCAAACTTGAGGGAAATTGTCCATGAAACTGTAGTCTGCTGCTAAAAAAATCCATTGATCGTTTCGTTGCCACAGAAGGATGAGGAGTTGAAGCCAGGGTGAGAATACCTCTTCAATACAGTTTAAAGAGAGCGTGGTTACGTGCGTCAAGATGGCGCGTTAAACTGTTAAGAATAATGATAAAAGATCGTTCATTGACCGATTTTTGGGAGTCGTTGCACCGTTTTCATATGGAACACGAATATTTCAGTCGTCCAACGACTACGAAGAATTTACTTTTATCTTTGTTCGTTTCACTGACAATAAGATTGGAGGTATTTGTAACCGATACGAAACTCGTGTTTGCGGCATCAGTATTGGTAAACAGAAACAGTAACTAGAAACAGTTAGAAAATAAAAACAAATGCATGCAACAGGCTTGCAGCTTGAAACAGTGCAATCATCTTCATTATCATGCCACCCCAAAAATTACACTATATATTACAGGTACTAATAATAAGTGCAGAATCGAACAATTGCAGCCCAACAATGAATGTGTCCTCTTTACTTCATCGCTCGGTAACTCGATGCCAGAGAGCATGTTCACAGTCTAATGGACAAGCGATCGAGACCTGTACGGCTGAACATGTTACAGTCTCAGTGCGGAGTGCGGCGGAGTGCGGCGCGGAGTGCGGCGGAGTGCGGCGCGGAGTGCGGCGGAGTGCGGCGCGGAGTGCGGCGGAGTGCGGCGCGGAGTGCGGCGGAGGGCACCGTTCATTTGTCGAAATTGCTCGACTTCTCCAAATGATCGCGGTAATTGTTTCTCAACGAGATGACGTTTGAAATGAAAAACGGGATTCCCCGTAAAAAAAACATCACCCAACGGTGCTCAAGAGTTACCGTTGATCGAACGATTTTTACAGATTTTCAAAAATTATGACTGTCATTGAGATACATGCTTCGTAATTTAATCTGGTAAAAATTATTATTTTGTCTCTATTTACTATATGGGGGGACACTGATTTTGCTCGAATCGACAGTCCTCGAGTATCTCAGACACTAGCCTACATAGCTTCTCCTCTGAATCCGCAACCAGGGCCGTATAATCAGCAAATAAATGGAGAGCTCTTGGAGGAAGTTCAGTATTTTAAATATCTGGGCTTCCATGTGGAGATAACTGAACTGGTGGAAACTGAAGTTAAGGCGCGAGTGAAGGAGGGGTGTAAAGTGTTGGGTGCACTGAAGAGTGTGATGAGCTGTAGGACGATGGGGATGAAAGCAAAGAGAGGGCTGTATGAGGGTGTTGTTGTCCCAACTGTACTCTACGGAGCTGAGACTTGGGGGGTGAGAGTAAAGCAGAGAAGAAGGTTGAATGTTTTCAAGATGAAATGTTTGAGGAGCATGGCTGGAGTGACGCTGAGAGACCGGATCACCAACGACGTGGTTCGAATCAGAACAAGTATGGTGAAGAAGTTTGAGGACGGAGTGGATTCGCGTATTCTGAGATGGTTCGGGCACATGTAGAGAATGGATGAAGAGAGATTGGTGAAAAGGGTGATGAATGCGGAGGCGAGTGGTCGCAGGCCTAGAGGGAGACCGAAGTTTGGGTGGATGGATGGTGTGAAGCAGGCGTTGGGAAGGAGACATGAATGAGGAGGTGGCGAGAGAGCGTGCAATGAACAGGCGTGAGTGGAGAATGGTTGATTTTGACGCTGCTCTGATGTGAATTCCCACCCTTGGCATCTCGTTGTCGGGATGGTCGTGGGTGGGGGGGGGCGGCCATTATGACGCGGCGGGGGTAAACCAGTGAAAACTGTCGGGCCCCGCTGCTGACAACCGATAATCGGACTGCACTCGTGACCAAAAGGGGCTAAGTTTTGTGAGTGTGAGCGTATGAAGGTGTGAGGTGCGCCTTACCATCGGCCAACCCCCTTTCTGGGGGATGCGGCCTAGTGTCAGTATCTGTATAATTCCCAAATTGTTTCTATTGTAAACGTTCAGCTTTCGTGATAATAATAATAATAATAATAATAAAATCTTTATTGACAACCAACATGGGCATAGTTTTACAATTGAGACATGTGTATAGTATAGTAATTCTCTCCATCGCCTTAACAATGACGAGGCAGCGAGCGCATCACCAGAGCAGATTGCAACGAGGATTTCATTTGGGGAGTTCATAACTCGAGTCATAATGCTGTGTGCCGCTTTACGGAACAGTACCTTGATGTGATCTGATTGATTTTCAGCAAAAAACCCTGCTCGCTGACGTCGAGCGAGGGACCTGCATCAGCCGTCTAAATGTGTCATTATAACTCACTGTCAATTTCCTCACGCTATATTGAAAGTATTTTCTCCACATTGCATTACAATAAATCGAGTAACAATATGATTTGAAGAGCTGGATTTTAGCTTCCCTTGGTGCAAACGAGAATTTTCGTATAAGCATGTTACCAACTGCATTTTGTCGCCTTGTTTGCTTTGCAACATCCTTGTCATCTGTGCAATCTGCTGTGATGATGTGCCGTGGATATTGAAATTCAACCACATAATCCAGTGCAACACCGCCTAGTTTTATCTCAGTCGATAGGTAGTAACTAGGACCCTTCGGTCTAACTAGCATACATACAGTTTTTGCAGTGTTATATACAATATCATGAGGTTCAGCAAATTTATTACAGATATCAAGAAGCTTTTGTAATGCTGAGAGAGTCGGTGCTAACAGCAACATATCATCTGCATAACTAAGATTGTTAACACAACAGTTGGCGACATGACACCCTTGGTTTTCTCTACTTAGAAGATAATTCAACTCATCAGTGTACACGTTATACAACAGTGGCGATAGCTGACCTCCCTGCTAATTCCGTTTTTACAATGATAAGTGGCCGATTTCGAATTACCCCATCGCACTAAGAATTCCTGTTCCCTGTACCAAAATACAAGCAAGTGCACAATATGAAGAGGGGCTCCTCTCTCAATTAACTTTCTGAACAAAGTCCAATGGTTTACTCTATCAAAAGCTTTCTTCGCGTCTAAAAACACAGAAA
>SDVV010014927.1:0-14668 GCA_016164225.1 Gammarus roeselii
GGGTTATATTTGCTGATGCTAGTGACTCTCTAAAGCCATCAAAGTTGGCGCTAAGCAAAACTAAGTTGATTGGTAGGAGGCGTGTGGGGGGGGGGGAGGGGCGAAAGTGAGTTAGATGTGGCAAATGGTACGGGGGGAGGGGAAGGAGCGAAAGTGAGTTACGTTTGGCAAATAGTACAGGGGGTGGAAGAAGGTGAGTTAGGTGTGGCAAATGGTACAGGGGGGAGGGGGGGAGGTGAGTTAGGTGTGGCAAATGGTACAGGGGGGGAGGTGAGTTAGGTGTGGCAAATGGTACAGGGGAGGGGGGGGGGAAGTGAGTTAGGTGTGGCAAATGGTACGAAGTCGAACCGAGAAGATGAGGTGTTGTTATCAAGTGACTGGTTGGCTATTAGCGTTACAGAAGAAGGAAACATTTTTTTAGATTGATGGGGATGAAGGTTTAGTATGAAATAGAAAGATAGGCTTTTTTGGGGCTTATGGACTGGACAGCAACAAGAGTGAGGAGGCGAGGGAGCATTTTTAGATAAGACTGAATGAGTATAACGAACAGTTTTGGAGGTCTAAATGCTTTAGTTTGTGGTGAGAATGTATTGCGCTCCAGGTGAAAATAGCAGCGGATGGAGCCTGATAGGTTGATGCATGGACCAAGAGCTGATGATGGGAAATCGCTCGTTCAAAAAGCAAGATGTCTATGAGCACACATGAAAATTGATGTCTCATGGTGCAGTGATAGTAATTATTCCGTTGGATTATGTGTTGATTTTGATGAGGCAAGTGGTGGGGAGGCAGTTGAATGTGAGGGTTTTGTGAGGGGAGGGTGGAAGACAGATTTGGAGTGTGCAGAGGTGGAAGGAGGACAGACGAGTAGGAGGAGGAAAAGTGATATTGAGGGTGAGTGAATTGACCATGAAAAGCAGAGCTGAAGTTATAACAGGCGATGAATATGACGTAGTGAGAGGGCAAGACCATGGAAATGCTGAAGAAGAATGAAAGACGTTCAGAGATACGGCGTTGATATGTGCGAGTGCGGTAAAAGTTAGTTGTATGCGCCGTGCGGGAAGGCGTGTAATGATGAGAGCAAATTGGTGGAGGAATAGAAGAGAAGAGCTTTTGAGGAGTGGTTATAGGCAAGGTTGGAAGAAGGATGAAAAGTGTAGTGAAGGAAACAGATAGAAACACAGATGATAGGTGGATTATAAGTTGTGCAGAATTGTGGAGAGAACAAGAAAATGTTCAGGAAGGAGGTGAGGAGAATGAGGAAGGGGGGGACTGAGACAAACGAATTGGTAGAAGATGTTAACAGCTAGTCGTTGCTGGAGAGTAATGTACGGAAGAGGTAGGCTGGGTAATGAGTTGTTAAATGTGGAGACTGTGGCTGGCATTATTGAGAAAGAGGTGCAAAAAGAGGTTTCAGAAGCTTAAAACAGGAAAAGCTTTTGGTTTGGACAGCATTGCAACCGAGTGCCTTAAGAGGGGGTTGAGTTATGTTAATAGAAAGGTTAGTGAAGGAGTAACATCTGTATTTTGTTCGGGTATAGTGACAATGAAGTGGTGCAATGCCTGCATTCTTTCGCTGTGTAAAGGCATTGCAAATACAAATGAATGAAACAACTCAAGAGGTTGTAGCTTGTTGCGTGGTGAAGCTGCACTGAGTGCAAATCAAGAGGATTACAGATAGTACGGACGGTGCCAACAAGGAGTGCCGTAGAGTAGATACAGAGTAGGCAGAAACTTCGTTAAGAATGGATCCTAGTCTCTATGTTGGCAGCAGAGTATGAATCAGAATAGGAAGCAAGGTGAGGTCTTGTTTTCCAGGTAAAGTTGGACTGAGATAACGTTGGGTTATGTCTCCTTTGCAGTTTAATCTCTACATGGATGGAGATGTAATGGAGGTTGACGTGTATTGGGTGGTTATTGTTGTTCTTGCTGCTGCTGCTTAGCCCCAGTTACTCCTGCGGTGGAGGAACCATACCCAGTGCAAAGCATGATAGTCCGGAGAACCACCAACAAGTACATGCCGAGAACCTCAAGGCAAGTGCATCTTAAACTCACACCTCCGATAAAATTGATGCTGCCTCGTGGGCGCTACCACAGATCACGCATTGACGTGATATCATGATATTGGTATTACTGAAGGAACGTAACGTGCCCGAACCTCAGCCCCGACAGGTGAACCCTGTCACTCCTGTCAACTGCAACGCCTCCACATCCCTCTCTGGTAGGTGACTCTGTAAGACCATGATAGCTCTAGGATCAGCCAGTGCAAGAGCTGTGATGTGTCTGTGTGCATATGTTTGTGCATAGACGCACTGTCTGTAGGTTGACAGATGGTGGTGGGAAGGGAAAGGAAGTGAGTTGTCATGTGTTAAGTATATTTTGGTTGGTTTGCCGTGGCTTCAGTAGGTGGAGACAAGAATAGGCTGGATACACAATCTTGTTGAATGTCCCCCTCACACTAAATGAAATTTGAGTGGTAAGACTTTCGTTGTCTCTTGCAGGTGTGGAATAGATGCGTCAGTGTACTTGTAGCTCGTTGCGATCCGTAAGGCAGCGTTACGTATTTTTTGTACGGAGTTTACGTGTGTGAGGGCAAGATAGATCAGTACACCAGGAAGTGTCTGTGTAGGAAAAGATGGGTCTGGTGAATTATTTTAATGGTGTTATTTGAACCCATGGAGTGTCAGTAGGTAGTTGTGGAGCGGGACGGGAGTACATTCGGGCATTAGTGCTGATGTGGTTTGTGTGAGGTTTGAACGACCTTCCTGCGTCATATGTCACCCCAAGGATTGTGGTGTTGAGACGGTAGGGTACGGGAGTGTTGTTGAGTGTAACATGAGGTTGGATTCGGTGTTCACTGCTGTCTAGTGTCAATAATGTAAGGGGATGACTTTCTTGTAAACTAATTTATTATGTTGTCCTGCAGCCGGACTTTGAGTGAGTTCAGATCGTGTTTGTAGTGTAGTGTGATGATTGCATGGTTATGCGCGTATGAGCTGATGTTGGTATTGGGTTGTGTTAGTGAAGAGTGAAGGGGAAAGACTCGTTATTGTAGACTGTGTGCGAATGTCTGTTGGAGAGGAAATTAGCAAGAATCTTCTTGTACTTCGGATGCATGTGTGCTGAGAGTTTTGTTAATGGGGCATGTCATGGAACTGTACTGAAGGCCTTCCCAATGCCATTGGTGCATACCAGGTTGAGTGGGGCTGGCTTCTTTCACTCAAAACTGCATGGAAGGTCTGTGAGGTTGAAGGGCCGTGTGGTTGTGGTCTCGTGAAACCGTGAAGTATAGAGGAAATTGGGATAAGGGCAAAAATTCCGTTTTGAGTCTCTCCAAAAAATTCCTGAGATTTGGGTGGAGAGAAAAAGGTTTGTATGAGGCTGGTTCTGTGGGGGCTTTGTTGGGTTCAGGAAGTGTATGATTTTTGCTTGTTATCAGGAGATGGGTAGTGTGTTGTGTAGATTAGAGCAGTTGGAGATGTCTGCGAGAGTCCTGATGGCGTGCGAACCAAGGGGTCTGATGTATGATATGCCGTCAAAGCCCGTTGCAGAGGAGTATTTGTTCTGGCTGATGACCGCTATGGTCATGGCTGATGTAAAGGGAGGGCTGATGTTCAAGATGGTGTTTAGGGTGAATGCATAATATGTCGTCAAAGCCTGTTGCAGAGGAGTATTTGTTCTGGCTGATGACCGCTATGGTCATGGCTGATGTAAAGGGAGGGCTGATGTTCAAGATGGTGTTTAGGGTGAATGCATAATATGTCGTCAAAGCCTGTTGCAGAGGAGTATTTGTTCTGGCTGATGACCGCTATGGTCATGGCTGATGTAAAGGGAGGGCTGATGTTCAAGATGGTGTTTAGGGTGAATGCATAATATGTCGTCAAAGCCTGTTGCAGAGGAGTATTTGTTCTGGCTGATGACCGCTATGGTCATGGCTGATGTAAAGGGAGGGCTGATGTTCAAGATAGTATTTTGGGTGAATGCATAATTTGTCCTCAAAGCCTGTTGCAGAGGAGTATTTGTTCTGGCTGATGACTGCTATGGTCATGTCTGATGTAAAGGGAGGGCTGATGCTCAAGTCTGTGTTCAAGATGGTGTTAAGGGTGAATGCATGATTTGTCGTCAGAGCCCATTGCAGAGAAGAATTGATCTGGCTGATGTAGCACAAGGGTCGATGTATGGGTCAATCTGTAATTTGTGTTACTGCTTGAACATTTTATGTCTGGATTGAGTGGTAGGTGTTGAGTGTTTTTGGTTCAACTTTAACGTGCCACACAAGTCTTTTTTGACGCACTGGAGCACATTTTCTCTAGACCCATTTTTTTCAGCAACCTGTGTTTAAAAATGTTCAAGTAAGGTTATTGTTACTTTGCGTTTTCTTACAAGTTAATGAACATGCTTTCACTTCCTACAAGGAGAGAAAGATTGCTTCAGGGCAAGTTGTTCAGTCGAGTAATATTGTTGCTATTGACATTTTTTTCTGTCATGGACATGACTTCGATTTCAGAAAGTGTGCCTAACAAGCACTGTTCAATAGGTGGTAAAGAGTAGGAGATGGTGGGCAGCCAGGCATTAAAATTTGGACCTAACAAGGGACAGAGCCCAATTGGTCATTCAAAAGTCCTTTATGTAATCAGTCAGCTTCACGACTGTAGAGGGTGGGACCGGGCAGGGAACAACCGGGCAACAAATTTCCACCCTTACATACTCTTTGTTAATGTGGTCATGCTCAGTCGATCAAAAACACAAACACACGTGTTACAAATGAGGCACACACTTCCTAGCAGTAGTCAGGCAATGTTCTAAAACAGCTTATTAACCATTAGCATATTATATGCAATATTTACCACATAAATGGAAATGAAGTGATCTAAATTTTTTCCGTAGGACTACAGCAGGAGCAGCAATGTGTAAACTGAGCATAGTTGAAAGCAATTGCAAAACTATTAGCCAAGCTGTTTGAGAGCTTTATACAACCAGAGTATCAAAAATATTAAATTAATGTTTAAAGTATCAATATTGGAAATATCAATATTTGAACAAAAAATATTTGAAATATCAAAACGAGTATCAACATGTGAAATTATACTCGAAGTATTGATTTATAAAATATCAATAGCTATTGGAATAATCATATTTGAAAATAGACATTTGATGCAATAATACTTGGAATGTCTATCTATATTGGATCATCAAAATTTGAAGTAGCAAACAATATTTACAGAAGCAAAATGAGCAGTAGCAATATTTGTAGAATTCTTATTTAAAGTAGCCCTTGATCTAAGGAATAACATTATCAGGGTGTTGACAGCTTTGGGTGAAAAAAATTCTCATGCTTTCCCAGACATTCCATACAT
The DNA here is from genome assembly GCA_016164225.1 of Gammarus roeselii. Classification (NCBI taxonomy): domain Eukaryota; kingdom Metazoa; phylum Arthropoda; class Malacostraca; order Amphipoda; family Gammaridae; genus Gammarus; species Gammarus roeselii. The sequence goes on from SDVV010014927.1 coordinate 5,355, forward strand.
CAAAACGTATATTCTGGCACATTTTGCACACATAAATGCTAAGCCTCACGAGTCTATACAGAGTTCCGGCGCTTCAAACCCTATCAAAACAATAACTATTTTGTTCTCCCTAAATAGCTACCTACCTAGCCCTTTTCATTCTTCATCTTCACAAAACCAATGGCAAAACACAAGGCATCGTATCGCTTAGACAACTAACAAAAATATATGTACAATAATTATACAATTATAACTTTTACAGATACAGACACTAGGCCGCATCCCCTAAAAAAGGGGGGTGGCCGACGGCAAGGCGCACCTCACACCCTCATACGCTCACATTCACATAACTTAGCCCTTTTGTGCAAAAGGGTCCGGCCGGTACCCCCTTAACTTACACTCTGGGTGACGAGTGCAGTCTGAGGATCCGTCGTCAGCAGCAGGGCCCGACAGTTTTCACTGGTTTACCCCCGCCGCGTCATAATGGCCGGGCTTCCCCACCCACGACCATCCCGGCAGCGGGATGCCAAGGGCGGGAAAGCACATCAGAGCAGCGTCAAAAACAACCATTCACAACCGTTCTCCACTCACACCTGTTCATTGCACACTCTTTCGCCACCTCCACATTCATGTCTCTCCTTCCCAACGCCTGCTTCAGACCATCCATCCACCCTAACTTCGGTCTACCTCTAGGCCTGCGACCACTCGCCTTCGCATTCATCGCCCTTCTCACCAATCTCCCTTCATCCATCCTCTCCATGTGCCCGAACCATCTCAGTACACGCGAATCTACTCTATCCTCCAACTTCTTCACCATCCCTGTTCTGATTCGAACCACGTCGTTGGTGATCCGGTCTCTCAGCGTTACTCTAGCCATGCTCCTCAGACATTTCATCTCGAAAATATTCAACCTTCTTCTCTCCTCAGCTCTCACCCCCCAAGCCTCAGCTCCGTAGAGTACAGTTGGGACAACAACACCCTCATACAGCCCTCTCTTTGCTTCCATCCCCAACGTCCTACAGATCATTACACTCTTTAGTGCACCCAACACTTTACATCCCTCTTTCACTCGCGCCTTCACTTCAGTTTCCACCAGTTCCGTTTTCTCCACATGGAAGCCCAGATACTTAAAACACGAAACTTCCTCCAAGGGCTCTTCATTTAGGGTTACACTAATTTTGATCGCATCGACGGTCCTCGAGCATCTCATTACTTTACTCTTACCCACGTTCACTCGAAGTTTCCTCCTCTCACACACTCTACCAAACTCAGACACTAGCCTACATAGCTTCTCCTCCGAATCCGCAACCAGGGCCGTATCATCAGCAAATAGCAACTGGCTCAACTGCCAACACACTTTTAATGCAAGAAATACATGATCCAAATCAATTATATGGTATCCCATAATGGCCTCCACCTCCCCTACAGCCATACTAATCGTCTGTCCTTTCACTAATTCCTAAACAGCAGTTTAGAGCACACAAATTTATCCCTATGTCTGGGTTTTCCAAAAAAAATCCCAGGGCTTTCCTTGAATTCCCGTACATGGAGAAAAATCCTGGGGCTTACCGTATCACCTATATTCCCTGGACCTGTAAACACACTGATAATATTTTTGTGCATCATTATATTGCAAAACTTCTTGCTCTTTATAATAGCATGGTCTATTCTAGGCTTAGATTGAATTATAAAAAGTTGCCAGTTACTTATAGAAAAAAAGTATCTAAATACATTGACCTAAACTGAAGCATCCATGTCATATTTTCAACAGGAATTTAATATTCAGTATACTTTATATATATTTTCCTCTGTAAGTCTGCAAGATCTCTCAATGAACACATTCATTACAAAAACGGGTTGCAGTCCCCTAATCCCGTAATATAGCTAAATAGAGCACAGATTTAAATGGAAAATAAATGTTTGTAATAGACTGCTACCAGCACAATGAGGTGCAATGTACAAGTTACTCTTGGTGGCATAATATAACATCAAAATCTACCTTATGATTTGAGTGATATCCATGCATATGTAAACTAGCAAATTACTTATTCATCTATAATCGGGCACCACTTGGCACGGCAATGCTAGCATTTTTTACCCAGCAGATGGTAGGATTAGATATTAGCTGCCACTCTTACCAAGAAGCAGCTCCGATGATTCAGTGTCACGTTCAGAAGCAGTTGCTATCAGAGGGGCTTGATCAGAGCCCGGCATGGGGGTGGATAAGGAGGGGGGATAAGGAGATGTTGGAGGGTATGGCAAAGAAAGTGGATATGGAGAAGCTCCAGGGTAGGGCAAGGCAGGTGGATTCAGGGAAGATCCTGGATAAAATGGAGGGTTGGTGTAAACAGAGGGAGCAGGTGCCATCAAATTTGGATGCTGCTGGGGAATGGTGCCCATGGCCCCTTCCACCATGAATGGCACTGTGCCAATGTAGAAGGGTTTCTTCTCAGATACTGAGCTGCATGTACCAAAGTTTGCCTGAAACTGGAACATAAAAAAATACGGTAGACGTTAGTATAAATCCTGTACTAACTACAAAAAATTCAAGTGATGATAGCCATGAAAGGTGAGATTCTGGAATGAAAATTGACAAAGGAGTATTTATGTAACATTAAACTGTGCAGAATTATCTGTCAGTGACTCTGCATTGTTATGTCTACTTACAAGACTAGACAAAATCAACAAAAAATTATGGACAAAGTGTAAATCGTGAGGGATTATAAATTTGAATAACAACAATGTTCATGCCATAAGTCTGCTTCAAGCTCTATTTAATAAGCAGCTCACAGTAACAGAAAAGATATTACTCAAATATGTGAAAAATTACTGTGATTATAAAATAACCATTCATTAACCGGATTCTGACATTTCACATTGCTGTAATGAAGGTTCAAAGGCTAAGTAACCATTAAAAACACAACTTTCACAGCAGTATAATTACTTCTTATGGAAGAATATTCAATTATAAATAAATCAACATAAGATCAAATTCACCAATATCTATACAATTTAATTGCATTAGATGATTCTACTTCAAATTGGGTAAGTACAATCACAGATCAATATGAATTCACAAAGAATTAGAGAGAGATTCAAAGAGGCTGCTCTTGCCTCTCATTTCAAAATCTGTTTAAAGAATCGCACGAGTCTCCTGTGGAGAACGGAGGGGATGGACTTGTTGTGCGTAGTAGTGGGGGACAGCTTTTCCGGCTCGTTTGGTTTCCTTGAACAGGCAGAGGATGCATCTCTCTAAATTGTAATGTACTGCAAGGAGCAGAGCCTCAATCTGTTTGGAGTAAGGCTGTTGCATCTCCTACACCTCAGCGAATTGTCATCCAATATCATTATTAAATTTTCTTTTTTATTCAATTTCATCTTATTCCCACTGTGATTATTTCTCAGATCACTCCCAAACGTTTATGGTCTGGATCAGGTGTTCTCGTTTCATTTACAGGCTACTGCCAAAAATATTTAAAGTCATTATCTAAGAGAATTGGGTGACTTATGAAACAGCTAACCCAAGGAGAGGACCATCTGATGTTGACCAAGGCTGTTGCTTCTTCAGTACCTGGTCAGCATTTTGAAACTCCTGAATTGCTCCCTTATTAGTGTGGTTTATCTACCCAATTAATGCAAGCCAGCAGTAATCAGTTTAGTCTTGGTCCCATGATCACATAAATTGTCAGCCCACCGGGTTTGCATGACACTTCCATCTTCACTGAGTAGGCTGTGGAAACCCCTACAGTAATAAAGAGGCAGAACTAATCCTCATTCTTGTTTTCTCTTGTTTCTAGTTCCCTTCCTTTTGTTCTTCTGTTAGTCGGGCAGTTTTGTTAACCTTGTTGCTTTCTTGTTTGTTGCATGCTTTCTACTGAAATCTGTTTCAGCCTCAACCTGCACCCTGCATGTGTTTGTCTATCTGAGAGGACTCATCGCGTTTAATTACGGCCTCATTTCGGTAAGTACACGTTACCTTATTTAGGATGTTATTCTCAGTGGAGGGTAACTTGTGCTGGAAGTTCTTTTATTTATCTGAAGCTTCTCATGATTCAGTTGCTGGGGTGATAGCAGGATTTATACATTATTGCTATCCTTGCACGTACCTGGGAGCAAGGACATTATTTATCATAAAATGCATACCTTCTTCACAGTAATTTATTGAAGGAGCACGTTGTTTTTGGTTTAACTTGCATCCTTCCAACTGGCTACCACCAGTCTGAGTCTTATCACTAGCAGAGCCAGGGGCCCTTATGAGTTATGCCCTTGACTGCCATGTAGAGGTAAGCTACCTGCTCTCTGCTGAATCTGCCTGCAGTATTGGTGTGCCAGTGTTTCTCTGGCTTGTTCTGCATTCTCCTTCCCAGCTTGTACTTTACAAGTACAATAGATGCTGCTGCATCGACTAGCCTGCTAACTACTCTCCCCTGCTTGAGTATCTGTTCGTTAAACTGGCTACCTAATGCAAAAATCTGATCGGCACACCCTTGACCGCTTCTGATGTCTCACTGTTCCTGTTCATACTGTGCCTTACCTTTCTGGTTAGTTCTCAACACCGGCACCCATGCACCACCACCCACTCTCTGACATCTTCCACATTCAGAAATTCATCAAGATTAAAATACTCGAATTTTTTTGTAGCTCAAACTTGATGTATCCTAAAATCTTAATTGCTAACTATCAATGCAGTTTGCAAAAATGTGATATGATATATCAATTTAGTTATTTGTACAGATACAGACACTAGGCCGCATCCCCCATAAAGGGGAGTGGCCGAAGGAAAAGCGAACCTCACGCCCTCATACGCTCACACTCACACAACTAAGCTCTTTTGTGCTAAAGGGTCCGGCCGGTACCCCTTCAACGTACACTCTGGGTCATGAGTGCAGTCCAAGGATCCGTCGTCAGCAGCAGGGCCAGACATTTTTCACTGGTTTACCCTTGCCGCGTCATAATGACCGGGCCCCCCCACCCACGACCATCCCGACAACGGGATGCCAGGGGCGGGAAAGCGCATCAGAGCAGCGTCAAAATCAACCATTTACAACCATTCTCCACTCACGCCTGTTCATTGCAAGCTCTCTCGCCACCTCCACATCCATGTCTCTCCTTCCCAACACCTGCTTCAGACCATCCATCCACCCAAACTTCGGTCTACCTCTAGGCCTGCGACCACTCGCCTCCGCATTCATCACCCTTTTCACCAGTCTCCCTTCATCCATCCTCTCCATGTGCCCGAACCATCTCAGTACACGCGAATCCACTCTGTCCTCCAACTTCTTCACCATCCCTGTTCTGTTTCGAACCACGTCGTTGGTGATCCTGTCTCTCAGCGTTACTCTAGCCATGCTCCTCAAACATTTCATCTCGAAAACATTCAACCTTCTTTTCTCCTCTGCTCTCACCCCCCAAGCCTAAGCTCCGTAGAGTACAGTTGGGACGACAACAACACCCTCATACAGCCCTCTCTTTGCTTCTATCCCGAACGTCCTACAGCTCATTACACTCTTTAGTGCATCCAACATTTTACATCCCTCCTTCCCTTGCGCCTTCACTTCAGTTTCCACTGGTTCAGTTTTCTTCACATGGGAGCCCATATACTTAAAACACTGAACTTCCTCAAAGAGCTTCCCATTTAGGATGACACTAATTTTGCTCGCATCGACAGTCCTCGAGCATCTCATTACTTTACTTTTACCCACGTTCACTCGAAGCTTCCTCCTCCCACACATTCTACCAAACTCAAGACACTAGCCTACATAGCTTCTCCGAATCCGCAACCAGGGCCGTATCATCAGCAAATAGCAACTGGCTCAACTGCCAACTCCGCCCATTCGCTTCCAACAGTTCCAAGCCACGACCAAGCACACTCGCGTTCACCTATCTGACCACTCCATCCATAGTGACGTTGAACAGCCAGGGAGACATCACGCAGCCTCGTCTCAGTCCCACTTTCACTGTGAACCAATCACTCACCTCGCTCCCCACTCTGACACATTTATAAGAAAAATGAAAAGGATTAGAGAACGTACGGATTGCGCAATTGGAGAGGAAAAGTGTGGCTTTAGGAGTGGTAGAGGGTGTGCCGATCAGATTTTTGCAGCAAGATAGGTCTGCGCGAAGTACCTTGCAAAGGGAGGGGATGTGTCCTGGGCCTTCATGGATTTAGAAAAGGCATACAACAGGATTGACAGGGAAGCCCTGTGGAAAGTGTTGTGCTGGTATGGAGTGGGCGGAAATCTGTTGAAAGCAGTGCAGAGCTTCTATGTTGGAGGCCGAGCATGTGTCAGAGTGAGACGCGAGGTGAGTGATTGGTTCAAAGTGAAAGTTGGCCTAAGACAAGGCTGCGTGATGTCAGGGAAGTGAAAGCGAGTGCGCTGGGTCGTGTCTTGGAGCTGTTGGAAGCGAATGGGCGGAGTTGGCAGTTGAGCCAGTTGGTGTTCGTGGATGATACGGCACCGCTGGATTCTGAGGAGAAACTATGTGGGCTAGTGTCTGAGTTTGGTAGAGTGTGTGAGAGGAGGATTAAATTAGAGCGCCAAGGCTTTTAAGTGCACAGGAGTCAATGTCCTTCTGGCACCGAACGTCAAACCAGCAGCAAGCGCTGCATCAAATCATTGTCCGTCTCCGGGATTGTTTCCACTCATGTTATGCTTAGGTCACAGATGTGTACTACTCACAATAAGCAAGGAAAACGGTGGTCCTCCTGGAAGGAGGAGTCTATCGGTAAGTAATATTATGTATGATCAATTCATAACAGATCAGATTTAAGCTTGATAATAAATCAGATTTCAGCTAGATAAATAGATAAGGAGCATTTCCGCACTGAATTGCTTATGGGGAACTCAGTAAGCATTAGGCGTAGTGTATAAGAAGGGTCCAGGAACCGGCTCCTGGGGAAGTATGTGCGTCGATGTTCCGTCCAGGTTGGGCACTCTGCTAAGGCGTGAGCAATTGTAAGAGGGACTAAACAGTCCATCCAGTATGGGGGTGGCAACGCCTATATCAGGTGTCTGTGCGTTAGTCTACATGTCCAATTCTCAATCAGCACAGAGTTATCTCAGTCCGTCGAAAACGGCTACTAGAAGAGGCAAAGGGTGTAGGTGTGTCTTTGATAACGGCAACTTATTCCTCATATGAACATCAGACCATTAAATGTTTTAAGCACTGGGTGAAAGTCTTTATATGGGAGTGGACGTTGTTCTGCTGGGTAAGGCGCCGCTGCAGCTCTTCGCGCCGCTTCGTCCGCCTGCTCATTGCCCATCACCCCACAGTGGCCCGGAACCCAGCACAAACGAACGTTTTTGTTTCTGGAGGATAGTCGCTGAAGCAACAGGATGGCAATTGTTGAAGGTCTCAAATGTTTGAAGCGCGCTAAGCGAATCACTAAAGATTGAGATATTAGTATCAGGAAGAGTATCGGCTTCAATGAGGTCGTCGCCAATTGCCGTGAGTTCAGCTTGACAACTGACGCTGATGGCGGGAGTCTCCTAGCGACGACGCGCTCGGGGAGTGCCACTGCACAACTAACAGCATCGTCGTCATTCGATCCATCAGTGAAGATATGCAAGCTACCAGCGTGATGGGTCTCTGTATGGGCTATAAAAATAGCTCGAAGATTTTGGGGTGCAACATCTGCCTTTCGGTCAGAAAAATAGTGAGGGCAGAGCATATTTTCTGGTATACGCCAGATAGGAATAATATCTCGCAAGAGAGGGTCCACCATGATATGTGGCAGCCCAAACCCAACAGTGAATGTTCAATGCGCTGTGAGAAGCTGGAGGAAGGAGCCAGATTGAGGTGGAACCGTTGGATTGTGGTACATGTAGGGAAGGTGTTTGAAAGTGTAACAAGTGATTACAAGTGTAGGAAGACAACAACAGGCCTATTGGCCCAAACTAGGATGCCTTTTGATAGCAAGAGGGTTAGTTCTGGAGTAGAACGTCCAAGAGGCCTATTGGCCTAAACTAGGTTGCCTTTTGAAAGCAAGAGGATTAGTTCTGAAGTAGAACGTCTAAGAGAGCTTCGTGTGCCATTTCTGTTTTTAGTTATAACAGGAAATGGAACGGTTTAGCTATTTATCGGCGATTTATGTAGAACTTATCGAGCCGCTACTTAAACGTTTGTGGGGCGAGTTTAGATAAGACAATAAAACTGGAGGTCGAGTTGTTCTCGTAGTAAGGCAAGGCTAGGGTCACCGGTCTCACAAAGAAGACTGACAATAGGGGAGGAGCGGAAAGCTCCAGTACAGACGCGAAGAGCCGCATTGTGAACTGGTCCCAGTGTTTTGAGAATATTTAGGTATGTTTGCTTGAGAGGCGATTGCCGATTTTGGTCCGGAAGACTCTCCGTTGAAGGAAGTTTTGGATGGAGAAAGCCAAGTGACCCCGGGAGTCCCACTTGATGGATCACTTGGAGGATGCCATAGCGCCAGGTTGTATCTTATGCCTTCACAAGGTCAAAGAAAACGCAGACAGTTTGTTGCTTGCGGTCCAAGGCACCTTGGATATCAGTCACAACGCGTATAATGTGTCTTGCGCTGATAGCATCTTTTGGAACCTGAATTGTTATGGGGAAAGGTTTGAGTTCGCTTCCAGGTGCCGAGTCAGTCGGGCATTCACAATCTTTTCCAGAAGCTTCGCTACAAACGAGGTGAGAGCTATAGGGCGGTAGCTGGGTAATTGATCGGTAGGCTTGCCAGGTTTTGGGAAAGACAGAACCACTGCCTCCTTCCACTGGTCGGGTTAGAAGAGGGTAGACCAGATTGTGCTGTAAATAAGACAAGGGAGTGCAGAGGGATGTAGGTCTCTTACCTTTGCAGCCCCCTTCAACAGCGCTACAAGCAAGCGAGGAGCAGCAGAGCCGGGGGAAGGCCAGCACAGCCATGCGCGTTAGTTTAAGATTGAGAACAGCTATGTTAACACAGGTATAGGAACAGAAATTAGTGTGCACCATTAGCTATCGCATGAACCATCCGTATGGATGACTAAAGAAATTATAGAACAGCACACTGTACAACAAAGAAGCATATGAAGAAGCAAAACACCAACACACACACACACAAACAAACACAAACAAACACACAAATAAACAAACACACACAAACACACACACACAGAAAAACACACACACACAAACCCACACAGAGAAACACACACACAAACACACACACAAACGAACACACAAACAAACACACACAAACAAACACACAAATACACACACACAAACAAACACACACAAATACACACACCAGCACACACACACCAACACACACACCAGCACACACACACACACACACACAAACAAACACACAAACAAACACACACACAAACAAA
>SDVV010014928.1:0-14668 GCA_016164225.1 Gammarus roeselii
ATCAGTGGACTACCTTAATTCTGATCAGTGGACTACCTTATTTCTGATCGGTGGACTACCTTTTTTCTGATCGGTGCACTACCTTAATTCTGATCAGTGGACTACCTTAATTCTGATCAGTGGACTAACTTAATTCTGATTTAGTACGTATTAGTTCACTACTTCATATACGAATTCACGTTTGGGTTAGTTTTCTTCATAGAAGTGGTATAACAAAAAGATTTGTTAGTCTGTTATTACTGACTGGTGGGTAGGTAGATTGCTTCGTATTGGAAGTAGCTCCTACAAACCTCGGAGCTGTTGAGAAAAGTTTTTTCCAACTTACTGGATGAGAAAACTGCAAAGTAAACTGTTGATACTACTCTTGAAGACATTTCATTTATTGAAAGTAATTAGCTGATCCAGACCGAACTGATTGCTCACCTACTTGAACTAACTCCAGCCAGAAGAACATGGATGACTAAACACTGATTCCATTACAAAGACGTACGAACATTACCGTTGGAAGACTGATGTTGAATGTCGTTGGCAATCATGAACTCTCCTCCTCTTGATCATGTTTTGTTAAGCAATCTGTCATGAAGATCTATTGACTAAACATCAAAGTAGCCACACTCATCCCATTATTTCGTTTGAAGTCTTTTGTTTTCGTACAAAAGCAATTCGAGATATTTATTTAGGTGCTAGGAGGGACTTTTCAGGGGAATCGTACGCTGTTAAATTAGTCTCCTAGTTTCCGGCTCTTTATTGCAGCATCTGTCATCGATACTGCATTGTAAGTGCTTAAGACCAAACCTCCATCTTTCTTTTGAGTTCCTTATTTTGAACTAAAGAAACGAAGTATCTTCATCCACAAGCTCTCATACACGAACAAACACTACACTTCTACTCCATGTAATTTTAGTGATTTTGAACGTTTTCACTACCAGTAACCTAGTTCGAAGTTCACATCTCAAGTTCCACCACATCTCTTGTTAACAAAACTGTCCCACAAACCTGGTCAAGATGGCCGCCCTTACCCAAGGTCAGAAACACGACAATCTCAACGTTTGACATTCTGTGCCTCTTGCAAGTGGTATCATTTGATAAAGAGGAAGAATAACGAAGGAAATTCAACATGGAGAACGTCAAGGAGCTGGCAGTGCACTACCTGGCTAACGTGGTTCGGGCCAAGACTGATCAGGTACGGGCTGTTGTGGTGTTGGCCCGTAAAAAGTATAGCTATCACTTCTCTCATGTTGTATACACCAGGTGCAGTTAGAAATGAACGATAAGCTACGGTATTAACGAGTTCCAGGATTTTCCAGTTAAGTTGATTTCAATATTTCCTCCTTTTTCGGCGTTTATGGCCAAAGCTGTCGGCCAATTCTCTGATCTGGCTGACGGAGATTTGACTATCCTCCAAATCTTTGATCTAATCTTGTTAACTCACTGCCACACCTTTCAGGTGCTGATCGTCGACTCGCGCACTTTCTGTGAGTTCAACACAAGCCATGTGATCGGATCCGTGAACGTTTGGTCCTCCAAGATCCGCAAGAAGAGACTTCAGCAGAGCTCGGTGAGTGCAGGACTGCACTTCAGGTCTTGTCACTGATATCAGAAACATAAAGTAAGTTATTATTAAAGAAGTCACGGAGTGGATACGTATCTCTATTCGTTGGATATACACAAGCACGAAACGCGGGTGCCATCATGTCTTTCGTGGTATCTATTACCAGCGCGTAGCTAATGCAGTCGAGCGAATGCATTTAGTTGCAAGCTAAATCTGTTAGTAGAAGCTAATGCCGAGGATATAGTACCTACTTTAGGAAATCTTTTCACCCACACTAATATTTTCTTAGATAACTAACGATTCACGGTTATGCTTAGTTCAAAGACATTACCTTTTCATTTTACTTAATATCACTTGTTTATGAACCGTTATTTAAAAAAAAATGAAACAAAATTCTGTGTGACAGCTCTGGGCTGAAACCCTAACCCGTAATTTAGTGCGCAGCTGATCTCTGTAACACGAAAATGATTGCGGAGTCGGTAGTAGACATTGCACTTTCCATATAGGTACTCCTTTCCAAATTTTAATACAACCTATCCCTGCGGGTATCTTATCAAGTACTCTTCGCTCGAAGTACTCCCGTGGAAATTCATCGACTATGAACTCACGACCTTTGCTCATCCTTCTGGCTTCTTTTCTCAACCAGCAGCAACCGATCCTGTCTGAACGAAGGAACGCCTAACGTGCAATTGCTCCTGGTTGTAGACCTTTCATGGAAACTCCAGTCTCAGCTCAACCCATTTCCCTCTTTCAGTGTCCGTGAAAGATCATGTCCTAACTCACTCCTTTCCATTTGCCTCTGCCAATAATTTCAGAATCGCAAAGTTCCAAAGTTCTCATCCACTTTCTTTACTCCCCTGCTCTCAGATGAGTGTCCGGGACGACGCCAATCTAAAATTTCAAAGTACCAAAATTCTCAGTTCTCGCTCAATTACCCTACTTCCCCTACCCTCAGATGAGTGTTCAGGACTACCTCTCGAGCGCCTGCGAGGTGCGCCGGTGCGCCGACTTCGGGCGCCAGTGGTCTCAGATCATCGTGTACGACCAGAGCGCCCCCGGCCTTACCGCCGTCCCCAACGACTCCTTTCTCTACGTGTTGCTGGACAAACTCAGCTCCTTTTACAAGAACGTCCACCTCCTCGTCGGTAGGGTTACTTCAACTCTCAACTTTTGATTTAGTCAACAATATCCCGTTATCGATTCGCAAGTAGGATGTTTTCAGTAAGATGTTATCTGATTCGCAAGTAGGATGTTTTCAGTAAGATGTTATCTGATTCGCAAGTAGGATGTTTTCAGTAAGATGTTATCTGATTCGCAAGTAGGATGTTTTCAGTAAGATGTTATCTATTTCGCAAGTTTTCGATGTGAAGGGTTTTTGATTTTGTTTTTCAAGTTAGCTACCGTACCTTCTTCATTTAATGTTACCCTGATTGTTATTAATTGTTTCTATAATAAAGTGTGTGTGTGCGCGCGTTTCATACAACTCCACAAATAGTGTCTTTTCGCCTTTTGTTGGTGACGTCCCTGCATTGAGATTATACGTTTGAACTAAAAGTACATACACGTGGTTGTATCTTCCAGGCGCATTGTTGCTTACATACAAACCAAAACCACGAAGCATATATAAATACGAACGATCCTATTAAAATGATGTTAGAATAAAAAAATGGAATCATGACGTGGATACTACATTGTTGCTATGCAAAAATGTCAATTTTATTATTCTACTCAAATTCATTCCTCACGTACCTCAGGTGGGTTCCTGGAGTTTCAGTCGCAGTACCCCGACTGCTGCGAGGACGCCACCCAGAAGTGCTCTCCCCTGACGTCACTCTCCCAGCCCTGCCTGCCAGTAGCTAACGTCGGGCCGACCCGCATCCTACCCTTCCTGTACCTCGGCTCGCAGCACGACGCCAACAACAGGCAGATGCTCCAGGTAGGCATCTTGGGTTGACACTTCTGGGACAATGGTTTTGAAATTATTTGGTGAGACAAGTAATCGCACCCCTCCACTAAAAGACTGGGTGGTGGAGTAGCAGTCTCAGACTGGGTTAGCTGTCTTAAAAAGATATGGAAATAATCAGTACAAGAAGTGCCTTTTAATTATCAGTGTCCAATTAAAATTGAATTCAGGTACTGGAGACGTGTACTATATTGCTAATCTTTGCCCTTAAATGTAAAGGATCCTGTCTAGTTGATCTCCCGCTTGATAACTAACACTGCAATTGATAGATCATACTTGCATTAATTATTGTTGACAATTTCAGGTTCTAAGACTAAAGCATAAATTTACTCATCTGATTTATAAAAGGATTACCTTCTAACCTCGAAATGAAATTGCATTCATTGTCTGATTTGGCCCTCTTCACCATTCTACATGATGTCTCTCATTCACCTTGACCAGCGACAATTTGATGCTTATTCCCTATCCAGGACTACTCTGTGCTCTACGAACTGAACGTGAGCGCCTCCTGTCCAAAGCCGGACTTTGTTCAGGACTCTCACTTCCTCCGCATCCCCGTCAACGACAACTTCAGCGAGAAACTGACGCCGTACTTCTTCGATGCCTTCCATTTTATTGGTGAGGAGAGTAGAGATAGAAGACGATAGAAAGCAAGTAAGGGAACAACTTTGACTGGGGTGTAACTTTGAAGCGACAAGATAGACTGAAACAACATTTGTATATGCTAAGGTAGTAAAGAGGTATATTTTTAAATTCATTATAATCAGGAGATGAGCAGATGGCGATGCATATCTTCTCGTGTCACGTTGTAAAGATGGAGGGTACAACTGTACAAAAGATAGATAGGATGGGAACACAATTTGGCTCTATTCCCTTCAGTTTTGGATGCATCCCTATTTTCAATTATACTGGGCGATTAGAATGGGTTGATGTATTCATTTAATTAGAGTGGGTTGTCATCTTTTCATTCAAGTGGTTAGGTACAATTTCATTCGAGTGGGTGGCTGCTTTTGCATTAGAGTGCGTGGCTACCGTTGCATTCGAGTGGTTAGCTACCGTTGCATTCGATTGGTTGGTCTCTTTGCATTTGAGTGTGTGGCTACGTTTGCATCTCGTCTCTACCGTCATGTCATGCCGCTCACAAGGAAGTCTACACGAGTCGATTCCCCGATCGAAGGGCCTGAACCCTGGCTCCAGCTAAAGTCCTTCAACCCACCATGTTTCATATTGTCGTTGTTGTTTCTGAGCCCTGGTTTCCACCTGCGGTGGTGGTAACGCACCAGCGCACCGCCCGAAATTCTTGATACCTACCGACACGCGCGTGTTGAGGCAGGGGAAGGTGGGAGGAGAGAGGAGGGTGCTTAGTGATGGAGTAGAATGTTACTGCTGCTATCTGAGTAAACTTTGTGGGTTGTGTGACTGTTTACAATCGGCGGCCCCGTGCGGTAGAATTTTAACCGTGGACCCCAGAACATGTTCCTTTGAGCGTGTTTTCGTCCCTCAGCCACTCAGAAACGCACCAACCAGACGCGTGCAGGGATAATCTCATCTGGGATAGGGATGTTCGGTAGGAGTGAAACGATGGGGATTGTTTACTTGTACATGAAAAAATATGCAGTGTGAAGAAATGTTGTGGCTCTGGTGTCTTGAAAGTGTAGGTGGGCCTGAGGCTCGAGCAGCGCACAGGCTGTGTCCACGTCAACACAACAGGGACGGCGCACACGGCGCCATCCCCACCGGCGAGGATATGAAGGGTGGGTTGAGGGACTTTCGCTGAGACCGGGGTCCTAGACGTCGCCACCGCAGGCAGGGCATCTCAATGGAGTTGGGCCCCCTGACTCATGCTGGCTCCCTCGTGGGCGGCTCACGTTGTGTGCGGATGACGCCGTGGCTCCTTCGTGGACGGCACACGAAGTCGGTGGTGATAACGTCGTATATGCGGCGTTGACGTAGATGCGGCCTGTTCGCCGCTCGAGCTTCTGGACCACCGACTTTCTCACATCACCGGAGTCACTACAAATTCACTGCATTTTTCCAGGGGTAAGGGAACCACCATCACTATTCCTCTCCTGCAAAACATCGAGTCCAACTATGGTCCAAGCACTAATCCTTTGTACCATGAGTGGTCATCTCTACGCGCGTCTTGTTATGCGATGCTGTGTGGCTGAGTGCCATGAACACAGCCAGAAACAATGCTCTGGTGTACACAGTAACAGAATTATACACCGCCGATTGCAATGTATTACCTGCCACCCAACTCACGAAGTCTAAAGAGACAGCAGCAATATTCCTCTAAACCGGTCAACCCTCGAGCCTGACTCCGCCTCACGTCACAGCGTGCACGTGTCAGTGGGTATCGGATATATCAGGCAGTGTGCTGGCCGCGGTTTCCACCGTCGCAGGTGGAAACCAACGCCAGGCAATAACACAACCCATATTCATTTGATACCTCATCCATCCCCGAGTTGAAAGGTGTTCAAGTAACATCTGTTACATTACTTAACCATTCATATTCCAACATCCTGAAGTTCTTCACGGCTTGACGTCACTGGTGGGAACCACTAAACCATCATTCACCAAACCCCCTCTACGTTTCTCCGGACGAGGTCCGTGAGTTCGGAATTACTAGGCTCGTAAGTAATGCAAAGACCCTAACGTAATATACTTTTGTCTGCCCCACAAACAAGGTGAGGGAGTTCGTAATTACCAAGCTACTAGTCATATAGAGACTTTAACCTTATTTACTTTAATCTACCCCTCAGACAAGGTGCGCGAGTCAGGAGGCAGTGTTCTGGTCCACTGCCTAGCAGGCATCTCTCGCTCCGCTACCGTCGCCATCGCTTATGTCATGAAGCACCTTCACCTGCCCTATGAAGAGGCCTACAGGTGAGGAAATACTATTTGGCCAGCAGATAAGGGAGCATTAGGAGGCCTATAAGAAGGGAAAAACTGCGTCAGTTCAAAGTTCTCGTGCCATAGATCACTCGCATGAGCGAGGCGGTGCACTGATTACACACGTATGCAGCCGGTTCACCTAAGCCAGAGGGTGGTCTTCGGAACGACATTTTTTATACTCAGCCCCATACAATCGATCTCGTTGGCCCCTTCGACGCAAAAACTGTGTGAGTGAGGGTAATGGTTATCTGCAATTTGTTGATAAAATGGTCTCGAGGTCTTTAAGATGAACACTATTTCATAATTTACTCTAAAGTGGCCTGGAGTTTCCTACGTGATTATCAGGAAGGTTTGGTTATGAGTATCTTTGTCATTGAAAACATTGTCCTGTGGCAGCACAAATATTTTTTGTTAATCAAATTTGAATATTGAGAGAAAATATCTCCCAGTACTTTTGATTAGGATTTTAGTTTACTGTGTAAAAAATACTGTTGGTAAAAATTATCCTCAGAAGCTGAATTCTCGTCTTGATGTAGAATTAAGATGCATTTGCCTTTTTGCCCTTCCCTATACCGAATTTTTTATATCCAACTAATTGATCACCTTCTAATGTCGCACTGTGCCAAGTGCACAATTACCCGTCCAATCTACATTTTTAAGTACCTATTAATTTAAAAGTCCCGTAGCATCGCCAATCTGTAAGAATAAAACTAATTTATGTTCGTAATTATGATTCCCTGTTCAGATACGTCAAAAACCGTCGGCCGACCATATCTCCGAATATCAACTTTGTGGGTCAGCTCCTGGAACTTGACAAGCTGCTTCGCTCGGCGGGCGTCCTCTGTGACCCTTCTTCCGCCCCTCCTTCCTTCCGCCAGCCTGGGGCACTCCCTTCCACCCCCTACGGTGCCACAATCACCAGCATCACTAGCTGCTCCAGCAATACTTCCTTCAGCCTCGACTACGCCGTCAACAACAACAAGACGACGTCGTCAGCTGGCGTTTTAAGCGACGCTGCGTCTGCATCCTGCTACTCCCTCTCCAGCTTGGCTTCGTCCACCTCGTTCAGGAATTCGGAAAACACCACGACAGGAAAATCGTCAAGTTTTGATGGCACCCATAACACCAGCAACAGCAACTCTTTCGGGGATTCCCTCACCCGGTCTGGATGCTACATTTCCTCTTCACCGTTGGCGGCACAGCAGTCAAACACAGGCGGCAATGTGTCGCTAACTCATATCACACAGGATGCTCCTCTTCCATTCGCCACGTCCTACTGCTCGAACGCGAATCAGACGTCTTCAGTCACCAGCGTGTCTCCACAAGGTCACGTCGCACGTTCTCATAGTCTGGGTCTGTATAGCAAGTCGTCAAACATCAGCACCCAATTTGGTAAAGGGACTTCTTCTTCAACCAGAGGAGAGGATCACAGAATCTGTTTGAAAAGAGGACTAGTGTCAACTGCTGGTAGTTGTGGAGGTGTTGCAAGTACTGGGGTTGGTATCCCTCGTTCCCTGAGTTTGAACCTTAAATCCACTCTGGAGGCGGTGCCAGGATCTCCAGGTTCCACTCCGCAGTCTCCAGAATCGGCCGCTACAATCTCCAAGTTGAATTTTGGGTTGTTGTCATCTCCGCACTCTCCTGAATCTGCCGATACAATCTCCAAGTTGAATTTTGGATTGTTGTCATCTCCGTCGATGGTTGAAAGTGGCACTCGCACTCTCGACTCACCGTACATGTCTTGCGACTCTGCCCCGCACTCGCCTAACTCTCAGGGTTCGCCGATGTCGAGTTCCCACTCTCCCACTACCGCACTCTCCAAACTCTCTTTTATCAACAATAACAGCGGTGTTGCTGGAGGAGACAGTCGGCACTATTCTTTGATGTCCTCGCGTTCTTCTTCCCTCAAGTCGTTGATGTCTTCCTCCAATTACAGTCAGGGTTCCAAGTCTCCCACCATTATTGAAGTGAGGAAGAGTCCAACAATAACAGAGAACGTTTGTGAGGCACAGTATTCAGCCTTGCAGTCTGGAACGGTGTCGTACAATGACCCGGAATACCGGGCAAACAACGAAGAGAGTCTCAACAACAACATCAACAGGAACTATTATAGCAGTACGGCTACCATCAGCGTGTCTGCCAGTGATAGTCAGAACATCCATAAAAAACACAATAATAGCAGTAGTAGTAGCGGTAATGAATTAATAGGAGGCAATGATAATCGACCAAGGTCTGTATGTATCATTGAGGTGAACACTGAGACTCCGGTAACCTATGTCGAAAATTGCGGTTCTGAACCCATGATCGTTCGGGAAACTGAAGTAATTGCTACGCCATGTACACAAGCTGACTTGAGACAACGTGTAAATAGCTCTCCCCCAGTCCCTGTACCCGTTGACAATAATAGCAACGTTCAATACGCGGCTCTTGTTGATGAAAATATCAATAGTATTAGCGCCAGTTCCGCCAATGCCATGGATACTATCGATGGCAGTGACACGCGAAGAGAAAAACCACAACACAAGACTTTAGTTCCGATACGTGCTTCCGCTAGTTTTGGAAATATTTTGGACAGACCTAAGGTTTTGGAGCTTTGCGCCCCAATTTACAATGCCGAAAGGCCTGTTTTTTTTGGTAACGGAGCTGGTGCTTTCGTGATGGGTGATTGCACCTGGCAGACCAGAAATCCAGAGGAACAAGACGAGTGTGTCTCCGCGTGCACGGACGTTGTCAAGCACGTTCCGAAATGGCCGACTGCAGAACTATCTGCATTTCCGGCATCGACGTCTTCATCGTCCTCGGTTAATTCTATTGCGCCTACAAATCTCATCACTACGTCTACGAATTCTACACAGACTTCTCCGACGCCCTTCAGAAATTTAGAGAAATCCAACACTCTGGGAGTTATCCATGATTCCGAAAGCACTTCCGTGGCAGATTCTTCAGATTTCAACGACACTGCCAGCGAGTTCAGCGTCATGCAGAGTGATTCTGGCATCAGCTTCCAGACAGATAGCGACTCAAACCTGCACCATCCCATCCCCAGATGCTACTCTTCCAGTGAAACACACTTAAACACACGAAGACTCCTCGAGAACAGTGCGTGTGCGGACTATTCTACCAGAAAATCGTGCAGCAACGACGAAGTTGCTAAGAACTGGTCTCTACACAAGCCACTGACCAACATGAATAGTCACCCTCTTCCCATCACTCGCGACTCCGCCAACAGCAACACCAATAACAATTTTGGTCCCATGAACCATTCCAACTGGAACTACTTAGGAGAGTTGGTCCGTTGCGACAGCTGGTCTACCAGCGGGTTAGGCTCCGAGCTCTCCGACTGGGAAAGTTTGCAGGAAGACGCCAACTCCAGTAACTGTGATGACGCCATGGGACCGTTCGATGCCGTGTTTTCCGACGTCTTTCCGGGAGACCGAAGCGATTCCTTGAACTCCCCGCAGATATACCACCACGTGTTCCCGCAACTATTTCGGGAGAGCACCGGCAGCGATGAGAAAGGGAACTCCGCGTCTGTGGGTAACAGCTCGTCATTGGACAAGAAACCGAGACATCATTCTTTCAAGGAACCTCAGCAAAGATGGCGACAGCAGCAGCAACTTAAACAAATCCCTTTGGCGCGCCCGGCAAGCTTACCCGGTGTCATGGGGTCGTATCTGGCACAAATTCAGGTTAGTTACGCTGGTTATCTTCACAAAATGGAATTGGTGTTTCAAATCATTTCATCAAGCAGCGCCTTCTTGTTCTGCGTTTATGTAGTGTTGATATTGAAATTATATGTATATTTTTTTGATATTCTTGGTATATTCAGCATCATTTAGAAGTCAAACTGTGGGATACTTTCATTATTTCTCTCAATGCATCATAGATATGCACGCAGCGAATTTATTGAAACCACACTTAAATATCAGTGAATGCTGACAAGAAATCATGTTCATTTATCGCAAGTAACAGACGATGCTGGCAGACATGATCGTTTCGCTGTTGGAGACGATGTCTAGTTTCCTTAATGTTGTACTTTTTCATCAGCCAAATACGGAACCTGGAATTGTTCTTTGTAGTAGTAGTAGTTGCTTCTGTTTTCCCCCGGAGCCTCAATGCGCGGATTTTTCTTAATGTTAATTTTTCCTCAGCCAAATACTGAACCTGGGTTAGGCGCGGACGGTACCGATGAAAGCGATCTGGTGGAACTCCGGCCGACCAACAACCGTGGCGGATCAGTTGTTGGAGGCCTGAAGAGGGCCAGCGCAGGGTCCAGAGACAGCGGCTACAGCAGTAGCAGTATCGGGACCAACAGCAGTAGCGGGGGAGGCGGGGTCCGACGCAACGACTGTGGTTACTACTCCGTCACGGAACCCCCTTCTTTTTCGGCTTCAAGACCAGCAGGTTAGCTTAGAATAATCAATCTCAAAAGATAGCGATTAATTATTGAATTGCTTATTGCTGATTTGGCAAAGGGCATTGACTCCACCACGCTAGAAAGCCCGGTCACTTTAAATTAATCTAATCTAATTACTGATTTGACATTTGGCGCTAGAAGGACATTGACTGTTGTGCTAGAAAGCCTGATCACTCCAATCTAACTTAGCTTAGAGTTAGAATTAGGTTCTGGGTTGTCCAGTTCTAGTGAAGTGTTCTCCAATGAGATGCAGATGCTAATTACTGTGTACAATCTGTTTGCATATCTCATGGACAAACTCGGTGATGCCGAAAACTTTAAACACTTTCAAGAGACTTGTGCAGTGGATGGAATTTTGCACACAGTAGACCTAACCATGGTCTTAGCATGTCGATGTGCATTTTTCTCTTCTGTCGACACTATATACGGTGCTTTTGGGTTACATGCAAATTGATTGGAAGGCTTTCCTCACCTTACTTGGTTTGTGTTGTCATAATCAAATAAGAGGTTTCAATAAAGATGGATGGATTGTGTTGACCATCATCAGTTTAGATTTTCTGAAATTGCAATATTGATTCAATCGCTGTGCTCCTTTTCACAGGCATCTCTCGTGAACCATCTCAAGAGGAATCCAATTCCAGTAAGGCTCAGAGTTCAGTAACTGGTCTTCCCCTGGCGGTTACAGGATCCCGAAAACCTCTTTTGAAACAGCAGCCTCTGTCGACACAGAGGCCCGTGACATTCAAAGCCCCAGGAAACAGAAGCCCTGCCTCTCCCCCTCCGAAATCTCCATCTCCTCCGAAAGCTCAAACAAGAAGACAGGCTTCATCGTCTCCCCAAAAGTCACCATCACCACACAAGTCTTCTTTACCGATTTCTCGGCTAAAGTCTACTTCACCGAAACCTTCTTCTTATCAGGACTACTCCTCTTCACCTCAGAGGTCACCTTCGCCTTGCAAACCCATGTCTCCTCACAGATCTGGAACCTCGAGAACCTCTGGTTCACCACAACCTAGGATATTTGGAGCCTCAACCTTCTATCTCCCACAATCATCTGAAAATTCTTTGCTCTCATCGAAGAGCGGACCAGCTAAAAAATCCAGCGTATGTGAATCATCTGCTCCTTTATCCTCGACCTCTCAGAAGAAACAGTCCACATCTTGCGTTTCTAACTCTAGGAGCCTTTCTTCTAACATATGCACTAAATCCACTGCAACGAAGGCCAGTAGCAGTGGAGGCGGTGGTAAAGTGACAACTATTGGTTCCAGTTCTAAATCACCCAAGTCAGGGAGCAATTCTAATGTAACTAAGAACACGCCCTTCTCTTCACGGCCCGACTGCTTGTCTGCTCGGCGCAACAGTAAGTCACCAAGTCCTGCTTTTAGCACGTCACGCTCGCCTTCACTGGAGTGTAGTTCTTCGACTCAGAACTCTGAATCCTCATCTTCAATAGAAACCGCGTACATGAACAAGTCTTCCAGTTCGAGTAGTAGGGAGACCTCTGTGGAATCAGATTCATCTATCGTGAATAAACTAGTAAATTTGTCCACCTCTACGAATGCTGCCGGTACGTCCGCATGTTCTTTAGGCGAATATAATTCTTCGTCAACATCAATGCAAGCATTCAGAACAAAGGGTACCTCAAACTCGTCATCGAGTGGCAACGGTAAGAACAGTCCGAACTTTGGACGACGTAGTTCAAGCCCAATTTGTGATCCATATGACGCGGAGGACTCCTCATGCGCGGATTTCTCGGCGACGTCGGCAGGGGAGAGGAGGTCTCCAGAGAAACGGAAAAACAGAAGCGGCAGCGATGATCCTAAAGGCAAGGAGAAACGACGAAGCTGTGACTTAGACTTGGGTGCTTCCGAAGATCAGCTCAAGAAGCCTATCAGTCTCAAAAGTGGTGAGTGTTCAATTTGTGCGAGATACAAAAAGCACAAAAGACCTGTTCACAGTGCCTGATGAGTACTTGAACAACGTAATTTAATATTTCTCGTTTCTATACGGATTTTCGGCGCTAGTAATCCTGACTCCCATTGTCTAATCTACTCAATTCACATTTTCTTCAAGTTTTGTAGGATTCAGAAAAAGAAATTATACTGGATGTTTTTGGGTCTTTCCTATACTAGGTCTCTTAGTTCAGTTCAATCCAAATAATCAACGCCGTTTTAGTTAGGCCGATTATTTATATGAAAGCAATAAGATAAATCATGCCTGAAGTTACGTAATATAATATTGGTTTTATCTGTAATGCACGAATTTCAAATATGCTGAATTAGTCTCTGATTGTCTGTTGTTAAAAAAGACATTTGAACATTGCTGACCAATCACGATAAGGACATCTCCTTGCTGAGACATCGTTCAAATATCACGCTATCATCAAACTTTGAAATACCATGGCCGGAAGTAGGTATGTTCAAGTGAGCAAATCAATTTAGAATATAGTTCGGATCAATAGGTTAGTAAGATTTTAATTTGATTAAGAATTGTATCCAGAAGTTTTGGAGAGTTTTAGAAGCGCACGTTACATCGGTCCCCAGTGCCGTGGCAAATAAGCTCCGCCGTCTAAACGTTAGCCCGAACTTGTTCTATAGTGCAGATGAATGTGTTGAACTAAGAACACGAATTTATGACTCACTGGAATGCAGTATGACTGGTTGTCCCGAAATGCAATTATACCGCAAAATTATTGTAATAACACAAGTACATTTGGCAAATTGATAATTAATCTGCATACAAAATTAAAGGTAAGTAAACAGTTCTACAAAAAATTGAATTATAGTATAATGCGAAGTATAGTTGCATTACATAGTTACATAAAACTTACTCGTTTACGTTCAATGCATTTGTGAAGGAGTTGATGCAAGCTTTCAACAGTTTTGGTGAGTGACTGGGCGTATGAGAGAAGTGGGATGAACGTCTAGCCGTCGACCATCATCCTTCTGAGGGATTCGTCTTTTGCGTCTGTATCTGTGTAACTGTTCAGTATCGCAGTCCTCTTGACCGTGCCCAGTATTCGTAATTTGTTGAATAATGAAAAAGCTACCATTTAGTGTGACAAAATATTCTTGGTCTCATCGCCTGTTCAACTTCTGCCGAATAGGTTATCCGTATTTGTGCCTGCCCACGTGGCTATCTATTAATCTTGAACACGCAGACTGAATCTTGCTCCCCCTATTACTGAATATTCCTCGATGAATTATGTGCGTGCAATCTGAAATGCATGTTCCTCTCAAAATATATAATTTATTTTACATTCCTAGTTCAAACAGGGCAGAGTTCCATGTTCAACTCAGATGCCAGATTTGTTGTCATACAATTAAGATCATGGTTTACAATTCAGTTTGAATTAACATTCGATGAGTTTCATTTTTTGCTAGCTTCAAAATTTTTAAGAATTTTTGTTGTTTCAATGTAGTCGTTTTGTTACTAGGCAGCCCTTCATTTTTTTACCATTGTCTTCTGTACTTGTATTCAAGTTCATTTGATTCCTTATTTCTACCATTTGGTTTCTCTTCCCTGGACTTCCGTCTCTATCCAAACAAAGTAGTTCCTGTTTCTCTCCAATTCATGTTTAGGGTGTAGCGCTCGTGGTAACTATCCAGCACTCGCAGCATGCCATCAGGCAAACAACATGCTGATTTACTCAACAAACGTTAGGCTAACATCTGCCCCCCCGTACAGACAATAAGAAGACTCCAGCAGCTACCCAAATTAGGGATTGACATAAATTTCGATCCTCATTTCACATCAGCCACGACTATTGCCGCTATCAGACAGACCAAAAACTCCTCAGCTACAGGCTCTGGCGACATATATATACATCATACATTCTTCT
>SDVV010014929.1:0-14667 GCA_016164225.1 Gammarus roeselii
TATGTATACATGTATACATATATAAATATTTATATTCATGATGGATATATTTTAATTTTCTTAATTTTGTTTATTAATTTGGATCAAATTTTGATTAATCACCACCCGACGATTGTGTTTTCATTCACATTACTTATTTAAAGTTCGCCAGCATAGGGACGTTTCATGAACATTCCTGACAATATTCCTGACCATACGTCGCGTCGATTGCCGATTTTGAATTAATGTGCAAAATGATAATATAAACTTAACTGGTCAAAACTCTGATTGTTTTTTACTTTTAACAGATAATTTGAATAGAAGAGGGATGATGATAATCTCAGTATTTACCAGATATTATTCAAATGTCCGTTTTATCATGTAGCTTCTCAATTAGTGGGAACAACAATTCTCATCACACAGAGCGTCCAAGGTAATTAGCTATTCTTCCACTGCTATCTCAAAAATCTGGCCCTAGTTGAGCTCCATCGAATTGAGTGTTGCTCCATGAACAAAAAAGCTGCTAAATTCATTAGGACTGACCGTTCACATCCCAAATTAAGGAGTGTAAGCCCTGTGGCGGTAAGCGACTTTACCATGTAGAGGAGAAACCATTCTTATCAGCACTAATAAGATTAAACACTCGAATTGTGATATGATTTTAAAAAAATCACTGCCTGCGGGGGAATGGAATGTTTATGCTTGTGTTGTTAGTTAGTCGTCCCTTTAGACAATAATTAATTTCCGGATAATGCAAATACACATTGTAGACAAGAACACTTGCAATGTTGGCACGTGAATGATAGCTAATAAAAACGATTCATGAGAAAACATTTGATCTGCTTCTACATCAATGTGCTGTGATATGTTCTCTTCGATGAAGGACGGAACGAAAGAACATGATATGGCAGTGATGAGTCTCATAGGTTAGAATATTTTTGCAAATATGTTGTTGATGGATGTGCTTCCATTAATTTCCAGGTTTATCTGAGGTAATCGATGGCCACAATGTCAGACTGATGACATTATCAGGTCTGCCTAAGTCATCTTCCCATTTTGATTGACTGATATAGTAAATTATAAATTGCATCCGTCCAGGTGTTGCCAGAAGTGATAGAAATCAGAATCTAAACTGTTTTTAGCAATTTATGCATTTCTCTGAACGCAGAATTCTGTTTCTGACGCCTGTTTTACGATACCGGTTGTTAAAAATAACTTTGCTCAAACGAATATACTGCAGGTATCATCAGTATTTAACACAATGCTTCATTTATTTCCAGATGGCTAAATTTATGTGTGTAATTGCGTTCGATAATTACCTTCAGGAAATTGATAAGGAGATGTGGTGAATAATGTTTTGGTCCCTCGAATTTTCCTATTTCATGCACCTACTTTAAAAAAATGTTGGTATAATGGACTCTGCACTAATGTTTGAAAAAAAGTTTTAACATAAAATATATATATTTTGGAACGATTAGAAAAATTCAAGATACTCTTAAGCCTTTGATATTCATTTGTTTGTCAAGCACACATAACATGGTTTGTATGCGACAATCGGAAGAGAGCACAAGTACCACTTAAGTAACTGCCAGACTAAGATCCTGGCCTAAGAATATCCCATTAAGGAAAAAAACTATCAACAACTGAAATTTACCGTTACAAGAATCAATTGTTGGTCAATTGCCCATGCTCAGTCATATTCATGTTCCGCGTGGCTTTCAGTAACACGTGGAATAATTTACCGTTACATAAATCAATTGCTGGTCAATTGCCAATGCTCAGTCACGTACACGTACAGCGTGGCATTCAATAACACGTGGAATATGAGGCCAACGGTCCCAACCATGTATACGGTGTATCCCATTACATTTAAATTCTACGCAATAAAACTTCGTATCAAGAAAACTGGGTCGTCATCGTTATTTTAACGCGATCCATGGCTTCTGGTGGCCGTATCACTAGACGCGCCTGAGTCAATTGCCCGATTCCCGGCTTAATGACCCAGTTAGGGCGAGCATCGACGGATCAGTTACAGCGCAAAGAACAAATCGCCCAATCTGGCCGAGCTGTGCTTCACAACAGGTAACAGGAAAGCTGGAATTACTATAATAGGTTGAGAATCACGAACAGCCCGAGTTTATTTTTTTTCCTATCGAGTTGTAATTTTCATCGCCTAATACTTTGGAAACACTTTTTAATTCTCAAAGTTTTATGGGAAAGTCCTATGTAACTGTACAATTCTAATCTAATAACTTGATCAGAATGAATACAAATGCTCCGGCATGGTGTGATGTCTCCTAACGATCCTCTTCTATTTCAGCGAGCGCGTGCGTGTTCCTGTTAGCTGTCTATCTGCCATGCTGTTCACTGCTACAGAGGCTAAATCAATTGGGCTGCTGATACATTTTTGTAGCTTTGTCGCGAATGTTAAGCAATTTGCAACGATGACAAACCAGAGATCGTACGGTGAGAGGACTTAGTTGAGCAGTTTTTCAAACAGTGAGGTAATAGTTCACATGCCACATTTCAACAAACTCGTATAAACCCACTCTGTAAGTTATTCATGAAATGCCCGGATAAACAATCAGTAGGTTTTTGAAATAGTCATCTCATCTAGATTCTATTTTATTTTCATATTTACTGAATAAAAGAAATAAAGTACATGTAAATGAATAGTTAATTCATCAGTGGAAAAACTTCAGTTCGCGTCAAGATTCGATCGCGCGTTGCATAAATACGAGTCCCGACCGCTAGCCACTATGCCATCCAGCACAACAAAGGTTATGATTCAAGCTTTCGTGGATATTGTACTGTTTATGGTCGACCCTAAGCAGTACAATACCCTCGGAAATTTGAATCATAATTTATGTTTTGCTGGACGGTTTAGTGGCTAGAGTTCTGGACTCATTCATGCGACCCGAGATTGAATCTCGGCACTGAAATTTTTCCAATGATTAATTCACTGTTCATTTACATAAGTCTCCCAACGATATGGCTGGCATGTTCTCTCTATATATCATTCCGTAGCGGGAACAAGTCGTTTATGATTGAAAATTAACATAAATGTTGAATTATTATTTTTTGTTACATTTATGAACTGAACGGAAATTGGATTACAATAATTAATTGAAAGCTCCGTTCAGATTTAATACCGCAACCAAAATTCATGTTAAGTCAAATTGCACGTGGGAAGAGTTTCGCTTGTTTTTTCCCAGATAAACTAAACATAAACACATTATTTATCCCAAACAAATTATTTCCGTAAGTTGTGATAACAGAGGATCGCGAAATAAAAGCTCCTCAAATTACGAAAACAAAATACCGCGCTGTGTTCCCGGTCATCAGGCACAAGTAATTTTACCAGATCCCTGAAATCTCGATTCACTTTTGATTCCAGTGAGGCCCAGCAGATACAGGGCCAGGCAACTCTCAAAATAAATATTGTTAGAAATTGCGTCGAAACAATGACAATGAAACAATGAGTAGCGATGGCCACACTAAACCGTAAACATATATTTCAATCGAATAACGATTTTGAAGTAAACCTGAACTCCTAATTGGCTAGTAAGCCCACTGCCTTAGACGAATTAGCTATTTTATGGCTTCACATCATTTTAATACTCGGTCAAACAAATCAAATTTATCGAAAAACAGTACAGTATCTCGAAACAACGACTCAAAATAGGCTCCATGCAAGTCAAGAAGACAGAGTTAGCGCATCTCTCAGGACCATTAAATGATAGTACGTAAACTTTTAAAATTTACTAAACAAAATAAATTTTATTGACGAATTCCCTTCCTGGGATCAGTCATTATTACATCTATTTTGTAAGGGGCCCGAATGCCCATCGAAGATAGCACCATAGATAGTCGCATTCAACTATACTACTGCCTGCTTGTAACATATGAATATATAAGGCCGTGATGAGGCAGTGTTGTTCTATCTATACATATTATTAGTAACTGTTCAAAGCAGCATGAACGACAAAGTATTTAATCATGCAGTCATTACATATTCAATGTACCAAATCACCCCTCGAAGAGCACGGCTGCCATAGAAATCGATTTATACTACAGGCTCACTCTTAATAAAGGAACAAACTGCATTCCGCGCTCTAGACTGCAATTCACTCGACATCGATTGGGAAACAGACAATTGAACCCATGAAGATTTTCTTCTGATCAGGTTCGGTGATGATAACTTCACAACATGAATAATAAATTCACCTACAATGAACAGCAATATCCTGATATTGCATTTCGTTCAAGCAAATGTTCACAAACGCTGATGGGTGCGAGCACCAAAGAAGCAACAACCATAATTGCATTCGTTTCAAATTCAAACCGTGCGACGCGGAGCTCGAATCCTGGCGAGAATTGAAGTTTTTTCAATGATGAATTCACTGTTCAGTCATATAACCCTAGGACGTGACGACATTCAATCGTATTTTTTTTAACAACATTCCATGACACGCGTGCAGGAACGATTTTTTTTTCATTGACGAAGAGTTCAGCAGAATTTTGTACAACGAAAAAAGCAAAATGATGAAAATTGAATTGCTGCACATACCAGAAAGAATTGCAGTGACATTTAGGCGATGTTGACGTGAGCATTTAATAAATATTCGTGTCTGTTCTGTACTTATTATACCGAATATGATAATCTCATTTCTCTGGATATAAGAATAGGAAGACGAATAGAAACCTTCAACCACGTGAATGTTCTCCCCGTCCGAAATAAAAATGGATATGTATATAAATGTGAAGTTACAAATTCTTAAGGTCCTGACATCGATCACCCAAGATACCGAAGGAGGCTGGCAACGAAATTGAGCAAAACCTGGTAAAAAATAACTTCCAATGGCAGAAATCTCTCGGCCCTCCCAATAAAAGAAGGTCAAAGAAATCTCTCGACCCTCCCAATAGAAGAAGGTCTAAGAAATCTCTCGGCCCTCCCAATAAAAGAAGGTCAAAGAAATCTCTCGACCCTCCCAATAGAAGAAGGTCTAGGAAATCTCTCGGCCCTCCCAATAGAAGGAGGTCTAAGAAATCTCTCGACCCTCCCAATAGAAGAAGGTCTAAGAAATCTCTCGGCCCTCCCAATAAAAAAAGGTCAAAGAAATCTCTCGACCCTCCCAATAGAAGAAGGTCTAAGAAATCTCTCGGCCCTCCCAATGGAAAAAGGCCAACGTCATGCAAATTTAGTAATAATTGAACTAGAACCAGTTTGGCAATTACGGACTAATTCACTGGCTAATTGCTAGAAAGTTTGTTTACGGATTTGATTACTGATTCATAAAAAAAATATGTTAATTGGATATTACATTTACTGTTTTAGAAACAATCACCCCTGACTGACAAACCCACAACTAGTTTCAGGGATAGAATTTAAATTAACGATTTGAAGTATCTATTTCATATATGATACGTTGATTTTTAAAGGGAAGGTGTTTATAATACCTGACGTTTTCTCTAAGTCAGTTGCACAGCATTGGTAACCAAGTGGAGATAAATAACTGGATTATCTGCTGGTTCTCGGATAGACAACAGCGAGTCCTGCTTAACGCAGCCTCCTACCGTTCGGTTAATGTAACAAGCC
Source organism: Gammarus roeselii (assembly GCA_016164225.1). Classification (NCBI taxonomy): domain Eukaryota; kingdom Metazoa; phylum Arthropoda; class Malacostraca; order Amphipoda; family Gammaridae; genus Gammarus; species Gammarus roeselii. The sequence continues at coordinate 5,579 of SDVV010014929.1, forward strand.
TCGAGGAATTGTATTAGAGCCAGCCTTTTCGTATTACCCATAAGATATACTGATAAAAACGTGGTGATTCCATCATATGCATAGTGGCAGACCATTCACAGCTAGGCGAAAAAGCTCAAATCTAGCTTGAGTTTCAGTAGACCAACTTGCATTGACCCAATTTCTGATTTGCCACAATTGTGGCAAATGAAATTCAATGTCTACAATATAATAATAATAATAATATTAATAATAATTACAGCTTTAACAACAAAAACACGGGCATAGTACTACAATTGAGACATCTTATTTTAGAGTTACAGTGAGTACAAAGTTATAAAATTACCGCACACAACAAAGCATAAGTTACGGCATACAACTCTATCTTGTCTATGCGTATAATAATTCTCTCCATCGCCTCAACAATGACGAGGCAGCGAGCGCATCACCAGAGCAGATTGCAGCGAGGATTTCATTTGGGGAGTTCATAACTCGAGTCATAGGGCTGTGTGCCGATTTACGGAACAGTACCTTGATGTGATCTTATAATAGTATGCACATCGGTCATGTCCGGTCATTTGCGAAGATAAATCTATTCCCGTCACCGAATTTAGTGATTTAGGCGACATCAGACATAATTTAAAAAGAAGTCACAAATGCAACGATGCTACCAAATAATTACAAATAAAATATGAGGACTGATATCCGTACTCTCTTGTACATGAGCAGATAATGAATTTTCCAATTGTAAATCTCAATTACTCGATTCTGCTCAACAAATCTTGGAAACTACTTTATTAAATTGTAAATTGTTTAATGTTGAGCTACCATGCTTATCACAAAGCTTTGCAATAAATCGTATGGAGTCATACATCGCGAACCGGAGATAAATTCGCTTGGCAAACGTCAAGTTTGAGGTTACATGATCGAATAGTGAAATGTTCTGAAGGGAAGGAAAATGTGGATCAAACGATATTTTTCACTCTAGTTGCGGAGGAAGTGACCCCGAAATAATGAACTCAGGGGTCACAAATAGTCACCAAATATATTGGTAAGCGCCTGTTAGTCAACAAAACGCATTACTACTCCACCAACAGAACAGTCGAGGAATGGAACATACTTCCATGAGATACCGTAAACAACCAATTACGCGAACCGCTGATGTCACAACTAGATAATATTTACATTGTTCGGTTCCTGTACCTGAATGTTTAATTGAAAATAAAGTTCGTCATTGACACCTGTATTGTGATGATTTGAGTCCGGTATTACATCAGCGCTCTATAAATGATGCCCGGTATTCTTAACAACTCGTTGGTAAGCGGTGTCGAACATGGACTCTGGTCATCATGCTTCAACGAGTAAAAATACTGGGACATTCTAAAACAACATTTATGGTCGGCGGTTCCATTTCAGGTGCTAATGTTGGGTAGCTCTAGTATCATCAATAAATGCGATTCTCTACAACAGACTCCCTAACTAACCTCCCTTTCGTCAAAATCATCCTAGATCGAGTCAAAGAGCCTACTGTTGTGTGCTAACAGTTTAAAATACCTTTCCTAGATTGAGTCAAAGAGCCTGCTGTTGTGTGCTAACACTTTAAAAACCCTTTCCTAGATTTAGTCAAAGAGCCTGCTGTTGTGTGCTAACACTTTAAAAACCCTTTCCTAGATTGAGTCAAAGAGCCAGCTGTTGTGTGCTAACACTTTAAAAACCCTTTCCTAGATTTAGTCAAAGAGCCTGCTGTTGTGTGCTAACACTTTAAAAACCCTTTCCTAGATTGAGTCAAAGAGCCAGCTGTTGTGTGCTAACACTTTAAAAACCCTTTCCTAGATTTAGTCAAAGAGCCTGCTGTTGTGTGCTAACACTTTAAAAACCCTTTCCTAGATTGAGTCAAAGAGCCAGCTGTTGTGTGCTAACACTTTAAAAACCCTTTCCTAGATTTAGTCAAAGAGCCTGCTGTTGTGTGCTAACACTTTAAAAACCCTTTCCTAGATTGAGTCAAAGAGGCTACTGTTGTGTGCTAACATTTTAAACACCCTTTTCTTGATTGAGTCACAGAGCCTACTGTTGTGAGCTAACGCTTAAAACCCTTTTAAACGAGGATAAGACACTCACGAAATCGTCTGCGACAGTGAAACATTGTTTTTTGGAGGGAAATGACATTCATTTCCGGGTAATTTCAGGTTCCCATTTTTCACATTCATTCAGTGAAACGGATGATCGGGACCTCTGGCAATAAGGATTTGCATTTTCAGTACTATCAATGGGGGTTAGATTTATTGCACCTCCAAAAATAGCACGTTATTTGGTCGAAATGACACAAGGTAGAAATCGTAACGTGGTTAGTGTAAATTTGTTCATGAAATTATTCTTCTGAAAGGTAAAGCTTGATACTTTGTTGCAGTAGTGGTGTGCTGCAAAGGAAGCTCAGTCGATACCTGCATTAATATTCCTTTCTATTGTTCAATTTCAATCGTTGAGAATGTAATTTTTGTGTAGTGACCCACTCAAAAACTCATATTGTGTTACTATTATTGTTCGCTAATTTCGAAATAACACGGACATATGCTCTTCCAAGATGAAGGCTAATAAAGTCGACTGGATCACAGTGCAATGACGATATAAGGACGGCAATTAATTGAGCAATTAATATATTTCAAAACTAAATTGTCAGCAGACAACATATTGTCAGTATTGTCGCTTGGAATATGACTATCATTAAACGGCAATTACTGTTTATTTCCTATAAATCCGCAATAAACGATTCTGATTTATTTCCTTACACATAGAATATCCTGTTTTGATATTTGCTTCGTTCGATACCAATTCATAAAGTCAATGAACAGGAAGACAAGACATCACAACTGTACAAGGGATATACATTCTTATAGTTTACATTGATTCGAATGTTACCAAGCGCATCCATTCCTGACAATTTATTCAAGAGGTAAGTTGTTAAAGTTGGCGTAAAGAGAGGTGTTCACTGTTATACTATGCTCACCGTGACACTGGACATTTGGTACGTTCACATCACTGGAGTTATTTCCCGCACAATCTGAGGTAGTCACTTCAAAGCGATGTTTAATTACCTCGTTAAACGACGGCCGTTCAGTCGACGGATCGCAACTTATAAGGAGTCTCAAGACAGGACCCAGCAATTGGGTCCGATAGAGATGACTGGCGAGAATAGAGCGAGCATGAAATGTTTATCAACATGAGAATAGACGGGTGAACCTTGCATCGAATACAAAATGCTCTCAGCGAAGATAGAGTTCAATCTTTGCGTTCTACGACGCCAACCTGATATCTACTCGACAAATCTGGGAGGTAGATGTTGAATCTGTTTTAAAATGGCAATTCTCTGCAAGCGAAATCTATTTTCTTAACTCTCAATCATCGGCAAGGCGACAGAAAGAAAAGACGAGCCTGATGTGAGACTTGTTGAATGTGCGTGGTTGCAGTACGGATGAAGCAGAGACTCGAAAGATTGGAAGAGTGATGTGTTTTAGCTTGGAAGACTATGTTATGAGGGAGGGGAGAGTGTGCGTTTGGTGTGGCAAGTGGAAGGATGTCGGAGGTGGAAGATGGACGGACAAAAGAAGGAGTTGTGTTACATTGATTGATTGTTTGACAAAATGCTTTACAAAATGGATAGAGGTGTCCTTAGATAAATTTGAGATTATGCCACGTTGGGGATAGAGAGCTGGGCTTCTCTGAGTGCTTGCGAACCTGGTTGCTTGTAGCGTGAGAAGATGAGGGAGATTTTTTTAAGGAGTCTTGCTGAGATTATTGGAAGTTTCGAAAGACATGCTAACAAGTTGGTGCTTGGGGACCTAAATTTGATAGTTGGAAACGAAAAGCTAGAGAAGGAGGTTGGTAAGTATGACGTTGCAGGTCCAAAAGCTTGCAAGATTACAGAAATCGCGTTCTATGTTAAGGGTAGATCACTGATTGACTGTTGGTTGGACTCAAGGAGTGTGCTGAGGAGCCTTTCGGATGCACCTCTGTGGAGATGGGTCGGCGGAGGTATGCCTGATCATCCACTGGTAGAATGAAGTCTATGAGTTGACAAGCGAAGGATGGGGAACAAGAGAGTGTGAGGACGAAGAGATTAAGGAAAGGTGAGGGGATTGAATGGGGCAGGTTGAGCAAGTGAGTTCGAGTAGGGTTTTAAGAATTGTGGTGATGGGCGTGTATTGTGTAAATACCAATGAATGTGGGAAATGAATGTGATACGTTCAGAGATGCGGTAGTGAGGTAAGTATAGTGTGGTGTGCGTCGGGTAGGTGTGTGCATGAGGAAGAGAATCGAAGGGTGACTGCACTCATGGTCAGTGGTGATCTACGACAAGTAAAGATGAAAGAGATTGAAACATGGTAAATAGTGTGGTGATGAGAAAACGGACAGGAGGTAGAGAAGGGGAAGAGGGTAGTTGTGAGAAAGAGGAGGTGGTGAAGAAAATTGTTGATCAAGAAGAAAAGGGCAGATTTGTTTCTGTTTTTATTGATTGCCTAGGATGTCATAGCGATTAAAATAGATGATGCTGGTACGTGAACAAAAAATGGTGTACTCATTACGAAGAAAGTATTTCAAGAGTCGATGGTGGTGATGTGAGCGCGGAATCGGTAATTGAATAATTGGTTAAGTTCTTTACTCTGTCTTTTGTGTAAGGCGTGGTGCCGATTGCGTGGAACAGGGATTGCAGCGCTGCTCTGCATTATGGTACATTACATACAAATGAATGCAGTATTACTGTGGTGGGTACATAGTAAGGGTTAATGATGTTTAAACGGATTAGAGATAGTTCAAAGGATGCGATCGACGCGGAGGAAGGGGACTGGGGGATTTCTTGAGGGTGTGTAGATCAGAATTTTGTAGCGAGACATGTATATGAGTAGTATCCTGCATAATAGTAAATATTTTCTAAACTATTCAGTTCAGAAGACATGAAATACCTTACGGAGGGCAATGTTGTGTTTTGGATCTTCCTGGATCTTGGAAAGTTGTACTATAAGATCAACAAGCGGATGTGTTAGAGCGTTTTGCGGTTGTTTTTATTAGGCGGAAAATTGCTATGAGCGGTGAAGGGAACTAATTTTGGCGATGGGATGAGTGCTTGATTCGTTGATAAAGCGAAACATAGGCACTAGGGTAGGTTATGTCTCTCTTGCAGCTCAATCTTTATAATGAATAAATACTCGAGGCTGGAGTAGGTAGCTGAATCAAATGCTAATGGTGAATGACACGGTACTGGAGGCAGATTTGGAAGATATGTGATGTAGGCTGATGTTGTAGCTTATTAGGGTTTGCGAGTAAAGGATGATATGATAGTGGAAAGAGTAAAATAATTTGATCAGCGATGTAGAATCAGTGCCGAAAATCAATTATTGATGGAGAAAGATGTGTTTTGAGTACCATGACACTTGTGTGGAGAAGACTGAAAACATGAAAACCGACATGACATGTAGATTAAGGGAAGGGTTTCATGTGTTGGGTGCACTGGATAGTGGAATGATCTGAAAAACATTGAGTGGAAGCTAAGATTGGCTTGTATGCGGTGGGAAGTGAAGGCCCGATAACCATGACAGAGAATGGGTATGACAGGAAAAGTTTTTATGTTTTTTTTTCTGTGTATGCACCCTATGAATATCAGGAGAGAAGTTAGTAAATAAAAATGCATTAAATGCATTTCATACATTTTCTCAGAATTGCTCTCATTAATCGTTGTGCGTTCTTCACAAACTCCTTTTCTGTTTGTGAACAAACGTTACATCCAATGTCAATGTGATCTACTTCCATATATCGTCCGGAACTTTCTGATGTTCTGATCTGCAAGAATAGTTGGTATTATGTTTATGATCCTGACTTAATAAGTATGAAAACTTGCCCTCTATTGTCGGAAAAAATCTCGGTGGGGAAACTTCTAAATGGAAAGAGATCAGAAGCAAGCGATCTAAATTTAGTGAATTAACAGTGAATATTCAGAATGGTAATTTGTTGAATAAATCCCTGCTGAGGTTCCAAGTCGAAAACTCTGATATTAACCTTATTATTACTTGTTCATCAGGAAAGAAGAAGAATAGTTTCAACCAACCTTCATTCAATTCAAACCAATCTGTTTTTTTGGGGGGTAAGTAAATCAATCATTAAATGAGTGTGAATGACCAAAATAGTTTACTGTCATATTCATGAATGTAGGTGAATATGACAGTTATTACTTATCGTACGAACATTGTGTTATGCTGGCGGTGAACGCAATTGTTTCCTCTTAGTTAACGAGTCGGTGTTTACCATCTATTTCGAAATATTTTAGGGGTGCGAATGAACAGAGAGGTAACCATAACTATTGTGATAATGGAATCGAATTACAATTAGGCTATATAAGATTATTTTATTGATTCGACTTATGATATTTATTAGCTTGCAAATGAAGATCGTTTGAGCTGTGCAGGAATAAGATATTTATATTTTATTGAATACGATAGTTCGGATATTTTGATTCATGTGTATTTTCCATGACACTCGTTGGACAAGATAAAATTATGTATGACTATTTATTCGAGTCGAACGGATTGCCTCCGTCACAAAAAAAAATATTCATACAGTAGCAATTTGAAAGTCTTAATCGGAAATCATTAGCAAGTTTTGAAACGATTGCAAACATGATCACCACAGAAACCGACTGACAAACCCGGGCTGACATGTTTTTATTGCTCACAATATTAGAATAAAAGTAAACCATTATTTTTAACAACTCTTGGTTACCGAAATGAGACCCATAAAAGTGAGACACTGAAAACAATGAGACGTTGAAAACAAACTGCGAAATGACGGTAAATATTTAGATTTCTTTAGTTATATGAAGTTAACATTACAAACTACGATTATAATCTTCTATTTTTTATGTAAAATCAATTCTTTTTTTCTTTAAATTGAAATCCATTGTTTCATGTATTATTATTCCTGCTTTTACATTATATCACAAAAAGTTGTGCTTCAAAACGATTTTCTGTCACTGTTTCAATCGACTTTTGTCCACCAAATTGGTAAACAGAGAAGAAGATATCGCGGTCTGCAACAACGGGAATATCGTGGTAGGTAGTAAGAAAATACTGACGAGAAGATGGAACTTCTCCCAAGAAGCAAACTTAGGACAATCTGGATTGACTTCAGGGGATATATTTTTTCACATGAGCAATAATGGCAGAACAACTATCAGTCGTAGTAGTTTTGCGAGACCTATGAACGAAAGAATAATTTTTGAGTATTGTTTATTGAAGTAAGAAAGAAGGCACAGTGACAGTCCAACTAAAAACGAGGCATGGATATGATCAGTTGAAAATTTAGTTCATATGATCCGCTTTTCTGAGACAAAGAGATTGTCTGTGAACATTCAAATTATCATTACTATTACTAAAACATTTAAAAATACTTTTTCATGAGTAGATGAAATACTTTGAGCGCACAACGATTTCGTGGTAGTGGGTACGTGATGTGGTAGCTGGTGCGGGAGGTATCTATTTATCGAAAGCCGATTGTGTTGTAATCTCCTAAGATCTGTTTTTTTTTCTTACGAATACAGTATTACCCTTCAACGTAGACTATAAGAGAGTTAGTGACGCGTACAATGGGATTTCGCTGGGACGCTCTGCTCTTCGCGTTTATCAACATTTTGTACTGCTATGCCACAGGTATAATTTCTGATTGTAATTAAGGGCCTTGCTTCCCAGCGGAAGATAATTACCTCGTTATTAGACGGTCTTTCGTTCAAGGGCATTAACAGTATCATTGAGCATACAGCTTGTGGCCAAAAAAAACATTAATTGGCTCCGATTGGGTTGGTTGGCACGACTAGAGCGAGCGTGAAGTTTCTTCTACCAATGAGAACGAACGGGTTTACCTTGAACAGGTTACAGAATGTTCTGAGAGAGCATAGACGTTGCAATTTGGCCCTTGGTGCCAATATGATGGCTACTTGACATAATTACAAAGTAGATGTTGGACAAGTTGATTTTTTTAATTGTGTTTTAAATTTGATCTCATATCACTTTATCAAAGTAAGAGCAAAAAAAGGAACGACAGTTCAATTACAAAGGGCTGTTGCAAGTGCGTAGTTGTAGTTCTGATGAAACCTTGAGTATGTTTTTCGTATAGCAAGTAGAAGAATGTCGGGCGTAGAGGAAGGTCAGACGCGACAAGAAGTGATTATGTAATTCGGAGATGGTATGGCAAAAATCGGTCCGTACAAGAAGGAGGTGTCCTCTAGATTGATATGAGTAATGTTTAAGTTAGATGTAATCGGTCCGTACAACACGATGTTGCTCGAGACCTAATAGCCAGAAATGGAGATGAAGTGGTGAAGAATGGGTTAGCGAGATATGCCGTTTTAGGTAGAAATGACTGTAAAATAAAATTGATACACCTATTGGGGGAAGAGGGGCAAGGGATTGGAATCAGATGATTCAGTAAAAGAGATGTGCATTGGTCACAGGCGACAACCAACATCAATTATTTCCCACCAACCGAAACGATCTCGATGAGACTTAAATCCAAATGACTTCATTAAATAGACGAAACAATCAGGGAGAAATGTAACAACGACTCTCCATGCGAATATATTTATTTCATCGGTTTCATGAAGTGAATATTAATATACATTTGAATTGATTACTTGTTCCGCTTAGAAGGTGAATTTATTTCTAATTACAAGTCATACACTTACAGTATTATGACTGAATACTCGTTTTAAGTGACGAATTCAATTAGAAGTCATATACTTCCAGCATCATGACTGAATTATCGATTTATGTGACGTGATCAATTAGAAATCATATACTTCCAGTATCATGACTGAATAATCGATTTATGTGGGGTAATCAATCAGTATTCATATACTTCCAGTAATATGACTCTCTCACTCACACAACTTAGCCCTTTTGTGCCATAAGGTGCGGCAGGTTACCCCGCAACATACACTCAGAGTCACGAGTGCAGTCTTAGGATCCGTTGTCAGCAGCGTGGCCCGACAGTTTTCACTGGTTTAACCCCGCCGCGTCATAATGACCGGGCCCACACACCCACGATCATCCCGACAACAAGATGATATA
>SDVV010014930.1:0-14667 GCA_016164225.1 Gammarus roeselii
AGTGAGATAATGCCACACCTGCTCTAATGATGCGGCCAACCAAGTTAGTAAGTTAGTCAAGCGAGATAATGCCACACCTGCTCTAATGATGCGGCCAGCCAAGTTAGTGAGTCAGTCAAGTGAGATAATGCCACACCTGCTCTTATGATGCGGCCAACCAAGTTAGTGAGTCAGTCAAGTGAGATAATGCCACACCTGCTCTAATGATGCGGCCAGCCAAGTTAGTAAGTCAGTCAAGCGAGATAATGACACACCTGGTCTAATGATGCGGCCAACCAAGTTAGTGAGTCAGTCAAGTGAAATAATGACACACCTGCTCTAATGATGCGGCCAACTAAGTTAGTAAGTCAGTCAAGCGAGATAAGGACACACCTGTTAGGAGAGGGCCATCTTTCAGAAGCGGTTCTGACTGTGACTCTCTGACTGCGATGAATTCTGTTGCAGTCCATTTTTTGTACTGACCTTGTACCAGCTGCATTGCTCTGATTTGTTGTCCTGAACTTGTACCAGCTGCATCGCTTTGATTTGTTGTCCTGACCTTGTACCAGCTGCACTGCTTTGATTTGTTTTACTGACCTTGTACCAGCTGCACTGCTTTGATTTGTTGTCCTGACCTTGTACCAGCTGCATTGCTTTGATTTGTTGTCCTGACCTTGTACCAGCTGCACTGCTTTGATTATCGGAAGAGACAGAATTCAGGGTCCCACTTCTGTGTGCGTTAAGGTCGAAGTGGAGCTCATCGCACCCTCTGAACAAAACAGTAGTCACGAAATTGCAAAGGATACCTTGCTTAGGCCACATAGCGCCCAGCAAACCCTGAAACGCGGTGTGGCAGCCAGATCATTTAAACGAGAAATTCGAGAAGATCCTACCCCCTCCCCTCCCTTTATTTCATCCAAGCTTCCGTCCCGCTCCTCGTCCTGGGGATGGGCTGTGCCCATCCCCGCCTCCTTCCTTATCTAGGCTATGTGCCCAGCAAATGGCCCCTAGCCCCTGTATTGGGCAAGCAAGATACAGCATATAGAGTCCTATTACCATTACTTAGCCGACTCATGCAAGGTTATTTTCAGACACAATGCCCTGAAGATGTGAATAGATTCATTGTACAGGCTGTGCTCCATCTCACCATTGCACTTGTACCGTACAACTGTGCTCCATCTCACCATTGCACCTGTACCGAACATTAAACCGTCCAATGTTTACTTAAAAACATCCAACGGTGACAAAGAAAGCGAATGCTAATGGGGAATAACGCCTTGTTTATTAATTTCTTTTGGCTAATGGAACAGATGCTTTAAGTGCCCAGTCCCACTGGCACTTTCTGAGCCGCTGGGAGTGGTGTGCTTGTTGAGCTGTGAGTGCGGTGTCAGACTGATGGTGAGTGGCTGTGAATGCAGTGTCAGACTGATGGTGAGTGGCTCTGTTAGAGCGACTACAGCTTCATTGTAAGTGGCTGTGTGCGAGCAACTTTAGCTTGATGGTGAATGACTGTGTGAGGGCAACTGCAGCTTGATGGCGAGGGGCTGTAAGAGGGAAACTGCAGCTTGATGGTGAGTGACTGTGCGTGGGCAACTGCAGCTTGATGGTGAGTGGCTGTGTTAGGGCAACTGCAGCTTAATGATGAGGTGGCTGTGTGAGGGCAACTGCAGCTTGATGGTGAGTGACTGTGCGTGGGCAACTGCAGCTTGATGGTGAGTGGCTGTGTTAGGGCAACTGCAGCTTAATGATGAGTGGCTGTGTTAGGGCAACTGCAGCTTAATGATGAGTGGCTGTGTGAGGGCAACTGCAGCTTGATGGTGAGTGGCTGTGTGAGGGAAACTGCAGCTTGATGGTGAGTGGCTGTGTGAGGGCTACTGCAGCTCGATGATGAGTGGCTGTGTGAGGGCAACTGCAGCTTGATGACGAGTGGCTGTATGGGAGCAACTTTAGCTTGATGGTGAATGACTGTGTGAGGGCAACTGCAGCTTGACGGCGAGTGGCTGTAAGAGGGAAACTGCAGCTTGATGGTGAGTGGCTGTGTGAGGGCAACTGCAGCGTAATGGTGAGTGGCTGTAAGAGGGCAACTGCCGCTTGATGATGAGTGGCTGCGTGATTGCAACTGCAGCTTGACGACGAGGGGCTGCGATGCAGCTTGATGATGATATTTTATTGATGTTTGACGGTGAGTCGCTCTGTAGCGCTCTTAAGCTGGTAGACGTCCTTAATCTGCTCACTTTACTCTGTACTCGAGGGCGAGTTCCAAGGATGTGTGTTTGTGTGTGTGTGTGTGGGGGGGGGGTTGTGTGCTATCTCGTGCGTAGAGTCAATCCCGACGAAGTATTTCGGCTTCAAAGCTCTTGCCGTTTTATTGCGAGAAAAATGGCAACGCCGAGTAGTCCATATCCTATTGCTTGAGGCGCTCCTCCCTCCTTGGTTAGGGGCCTTCACTGTTGAAGATCCAGTTTCAGAACTATACATAAGCAAGATTAATAAATAATAATGCTTGGTATCTCGTCCACACACTATCATGGCATTGACGTCGCCATGTTGGCAGTTTTTTTAAATATTTGAACACATCAAATTACCGACCGATATAAAGTCTATTGATCTTAGGAACGACCAAAGGGTCAGTTTCATGACATCTCCGATTCTGGTCGCCTTCTATCAGCAACTCTGAATGACGGTGGGTAACGATTTTTTGGCGAGGAATCCCGTTTCTCATTTCATAGAAGTCAACACGTTGGAGAGAATTTACTCCGGTCGTCTGAAAAAGGTGTGTATATTAGACAGAACTAACGGTGCACGTCAGGGCACTGGAAACGAAAACTTTTTCAGCCTACCAGGTCTCGATCGCTCGTCCATTAGACTGCAAACTCTGTTCTCTGGCATCTAGCCACCGAGCAATGAAGAGGAGAGGGACTAATAATGTTGATTGAGTGTACAAATGTGCAAGTGTTCGACTATGTTCAATTACTTTGAGGTGTTTTGATGAGCAAGTTACTTTCAATGTTTTATGCTGCAAGCCTGTTGCATATGTTTGATTTCTCTAACTGGTTTGAATCTTCAACTGTTCTTAAACCCAATTAGTTGTATAAGGAACCAGCCAAATTAGGAAACAAAAAATTACATTAACTTTGTCTTGGAGAGGCTGAAATATTCTGTTCCCTGTTCAGGAAAACCAGACAAAAAGTTTTTATTGGCGTAGCATATAAATTGTTCGGTAATCGACCAAACACATCCTGTAAGGAACTTTATACATATTCTGTATCATGTTATTTCAATTCCTCATTGGCTTTAGCTGGAGGTTATTTACCTGTACGGAACTTTATACATATTCTGTATCATGTTATTTTAATTCCTCATTGGCTTTAGCTGGAGGTTATTTACCTGTACGGAACTTTATACATATTCTGTATCATGTTATTTTAATTCCTGATAGGCTTTAGCTGGAGGTTATTTACCTGTACGGAACTTTATACATATTCTGTATCATGTTATTTTAATTCCTCATTGGCTTTAGCTGGAGGTTATTTACCTCTACGGAACTTTATACATATTCTGTATCATGTTATTTTAATTCCTCATTGGCTTTAGCTGGAGGTTATTTACCTGTACGGAACTTTATACATATTCTGTATCATGTTATTTTAATTCCTTATTGGCTTTAGCTGGAGGTTATTTACCTGTACGGAACTTTATACATATTCTGTATCATGTTATTTTAATTCCTCATTGGCTTTAGCTGGAGGTTATTTAGTTTCCATCGTTTTTCACTGCCTCTCTCATCTTCGGCACCAATTAGCACCTTCCCAGTGACAACGGCCAGGTGTATGTCCTTGCCGGTCCAACATGTGGCTTACAATGCAATGAGGCTAGAACACCCCTGAGGAAGAAATGACATAGTGATTTCATTAGCCTCTAAACAAGGGCGGCCACTCAAGGGGTTGCCAGTTTGTCACTACGGCTAACATCCATCATATGATGTGGCATCCTGCTTTTTGTCACACAAGAAAGCGCAAAATAACCGACAAAGAAGTAGAACATCCCAGCACACTGATGAATGATACTACTTGATCATTCTGATTGTTTCTCTGATCGAGACAATTTATTCTAAATAACATTTCTCACCAAATGTGGACGAATGAAAAGCATGGGTCGAGACATCAACTCACGAGAAGAAAGATTTAGATATTATCGAGTCCGTTTGAGTATGTACTCATTCACAGCACAGTGAACGGGATGAATCCAACTATGATTTGTTAGTATTTACTCACTTCGCTCAACCAACTCGCATTTGTTTGTTAGCAACCTGCCTTGTTGGTGTTTCTGTGCTGAGGAAGAAGCCAACAGGCGCCATGTGTCAAATTTGTACAATCAAGTTCAATATTGTTATATCTACATTAAAAAAACGTATTGAATCTTAGCCGACATTCAATATGCTGGTGTTCTTTGAGGATAGCATGAAAAGGTTCACAGACATAATAACTGTTTGCCTTGCCACAATTGTCTAAAACACAAATAATAAGCAAATGAAGCAAGTTTCCATTGGTTCCTGCTGTTTGCTTGCGCATTTTGCACCTTTTTAAAGCACGCGAGTTGGCCTCTGCTTCGCCACATGGACTAGTCGCTGAGAGGAGGAGGCTCATGGACTAGTCGCCGAGAGGAGGAGGCTCATGGAATAGTTGCCGTGAGAAGCAGGGCTCATGAAATAGTCGCTGAGAGCAGGAGGCTCATGGACTAGTCGCCGAGAGCAGCGGGGCTCATGGAGTGGTCGCCGAGAGCAGCGGGGCTCATGGAGAAGTTGCCGAGAGCAGGAGGCTCATGGACTAGTCGCCGAGAACAGCGGGGCTCATGGAGTAGTCGCCGAGAGCAGGAGGCTCATGGAGTAGTCGCCGAGAGCAGCGGGGCTCATGGAGTAGTCGCCGAGAGGAGAGGGGCTCATGGACTTGTCACCGAGAGTAGAGGGGCTCATAGAGTGGTCGCCGAGAGGAGAGAGGCTCATAAACTTGTCGTTGAGAGGAGAGGGGCTCATAGTGTAGTGACCGAGAGGAGATGGGCTCATGGAGTATTCGCCGAGAGGAGAGGGCCTCATGGACTAGTCGCCGAGAGGAGAGGGCTCATGGAGTAGTCGCCGAGAGAAGAGGGGCTCATGGCCTTGTCGCCGAGAAGAAAAGGGCTCATAGAGAAGTCGCCGACAGGAGAAGAGCTCATAGAGTAGTCGCCGAGAGGAGAGGGGCTCATTAAGTAGTCCCGTATTTCCCTACTCTTTTAGCCAATGGCGGCTCTCTTTGAAAGCATTTCTCTAACCGTATGTCCCTACTTTGTCGGCCAAGGGCTGCTCTCTTTGAAAACATTTTTCTACCTGTATTTCCCTACTCTACAGGCCAAGTTCGGCTCTCTTTGAAAGCATTTCCCTAACCGTATGTCCCTACTCTATTGCCAAGGGTTGCTCTCTTTGAAAGCATTTCTCTACCCGTATTTCCCTATTCTATAAGCCAAGAGCTGCTCTCTTTGAAAGCTTTTCTCTACCTGTATTTCCCTACTCTGTTAGCCAAGGGCTGCTCTCTTTAAAAGCATTTCTCTGCCTGTATTTCCCTACTATATTAGCCAAGGGCGGCTCTCTTAGGAAGCATTTCTTTAACCGTATGTCCCTACTCTATTGGCCAAGGGCTGCTCTCTTTGAAAGCATTTTTTTACCCGTATTTTTCAACTCTATTAGCAAAGGGCGGCTCTCTTAGGAAGCATTTCTCTAACCGTATGTCCCGACTCTATTAGGCAAAGGCGGCTTTCTTTGAAAGCAGTTCTCTACCCGTATTTCCCTGCTCTATAAGCCAAGGGCTTCTCTCTTTAAAAGCACTTCTCTACCCGTATTTTCCTACTCTATCAGCCTAAGGGCGGCTCTCTTTAAAACATTTCTCTAACCGTATGTCCCTACTCGATTGACCAAGGGCTGCTAGCTTTGAAAGTAGTTCTCTACCCGTATTTCCCTACTCTATAAGCCAAGGGCAGCTCTCTTTGAAAACATTTTTCTAACCATATTTCCCTACTCTACTCCCCAAGAGCTGCTCTCTTTACCTGTGATCTGCATTGAAGGATGCACACTGCTACTATTTTAGTAAACACATGATCTGCAGCCACGAGGGATGAGTTGAATGTTCTCTCTTCTTTGCAGATGGCGGCGTTGGAATAAGGGAGGAGTGCCTGTTACACAAATACAACATATATACCGTTCATGCCGGCCTGTTTCGTATTCTGTTAAAGCTATATTTGAATCTGATTTCCATTTGTTCAGCGCCATACAGTAGTTACAAATCCACGTGTATGTGTGTGAGTATTGTCAAGGAAATAAACTTTAAGAGCATCCTGGTACTGCATCTGATGAAGACAATGAAAATGCACTCCTATTTATGCTTTTAATACCCAGGCCCTCTGCACGCCTCTCACGGACATCATCCACGTTACCCTCGCCCTCTTCGCGCCTCTTATAGCCATCATTGACGTTACCGTCGCCCTCTGTACGCCTCTAGTAGTCATCATCCATGTTACTCTTACCCTCTTCACGCCTCTCATAGTCATCATCCACGTTACCCTCGCCCTCTGCACGCCTCTCATAGTCATCATACACGTTACCCTCGTCCTCTGCACGCCTCTCACAGAGATTATCCACATTATCCTCGTCCTCTGCACGCCTCTCACAGAGATTATCCACATTATCCTCGCCCTCTGCACGCCTCTCAAAGACAGCATCCAAACCAAGTTCCCCGTTAATTCTTATGACGATCATCCGAGTCTCCATCATTATACTACGGCCAATCACCGAAGTTGGAGCACGGGAGCTTGTGCCCTGTGTTCCGTTTTACGAAACTTCCCTCGGCCGACAATCCACGTCGAGCGGAGTTCACACGTTTGAAATTTGCTGATTTGGGCCTCAAGTTCTCGTAGTTGTAAGAGCTGGGCTTACAAACTCAGCGATGCTCACGGCTCAAATGGGCTTAGTTTGAGCCACAAGGAACTCGACTAATGGCCCCAGTACGTTATCAAAAATCCGTGGTATTGGCACTTGAACGGTTAAAATTGTGCCCGACATTGGGACCTCCTAGTTACAAAACGGTGTTTAGCAATGACACTGGTCAACGTTGGCTTGATGGGCAATGAAACTGGAGCAATTTCAAATCAACGTCATATGTAGGTGGACTTTTCCTATGGGGCCGATCTGAGCTGTTTCGAGTAGCATCCCTTAATATTATTTATGTACCGCGGCTTGTCTCTTTTTGATCCTCTACTAGAGGTAACACACAGATACACGATGCTCTCTTTGACGCTCTACTTCAGAAACAATTACCCAACGATCAAAAGCCACCGTAGTTTGGGCCAAAAAGATAGTTGTTGTATTCTAACACTGCAGACTAAAATGATACCGTGAAAATTTAGAGCACGATCTACAGGAGGTGGTGTGATTTGGGTGTTTAAAAGTTGTCAGCCTTTAGAAGAGGGGATATCTAATCAAGGCTTCCATTTCATTGTAAGATTATGTATAGATCTGAGTGATGAAACATAACACTAGAACCATTGATGGAGCATTTACAAGATACCCAATGGTACTGCCACATACGGCGATAACAACATACGCATGAAACATTCAATATCTAAGGAAGGTCAATGTCACCAACTTTAACGCGGATAATACAATTTTTGAGTGTTGACTCTGAAGTTGTAAAGCCGTTGAGACGGGTTGTATCAATAGCCGATTGATCGAAACTGCACCGACCCCAGTACAGTCCATCCGAGCAATGGCAACCACATCTGCATTGGCAACAACTTCAATCAGCCGCGGCAGGGTCGAAGTTGATGAAACTGAAACAGCAGCGTGAAACTGCACTCACTGACAGTAATGCCAGTAATAACACAGCAGCGTCAGAGCTAGAGGCAGCTGTCTGTCAACAGCTGTCTAGAGCTTTCTATCACACTGCTGCACAAAGAACCTCATAACTCTGCTTAGTGTTCTGAGAACTGCCACCGCAAGGTTGGCATTGATTGGCCGGCCAGTGGTATCGTAGCGACGCAGATAGGCTGCCTGTGATGTTGGACGACTCTCACGCATTCCATGTTGTCTAATGCTTACATAAAAACTGTTTAAATACATGTATAGCCACGGCCCACCTCATGCATCATTTAAATGTATAGTTTAGCACAGCGACGGCCGCGGGCTAAGAAGGAGATTCGATGTCATATCTATTAAAAGTAACATGCACCACATCTTTTTTATTAATCGTTAATGGTCTCTCTATCCGCATATATTCAATCAGTATGAGATTGATTTCATGGATAAAGTTGATTCGTGTAGTTCAGGCGAAGAAATTTCACCCACGAAATCAATCCATCAGTTGTTGGATCGAGCTAAACTGTTCATTTTTCACTATCAACTGATGTTACATGTTTGGGGTGGAAGTATTCCCCTATCCCAGCCCCTTGTGACCCCCATTCTGAGAACCGAGCCCCAATTAAAAGTCGCTCCCCGCAAGGTAAAGCTTTAACCCCCTCGCCGCACCCCCCGGTGGCCCGTTTGTGGTCCTTGTTTGTCCGGTCTTTGGGAGTCAGGGACTTCGCTGACTAATCATCAACATTGGCTGGGCAGCGGCAGCCATCATGAAAGACAGCTGGACGTTTGCTATCCCTTTCCGACCGTAGCCTTGCTGCGCTGTGCCTCCCTGTGCCTTGGTTCCGTGCACCTTGCTCTTATGCACCGTGCCCCGAACGCCGTGTACCGTGTGCCGTGTGCCATGCCCCGTAAGCCGTGCCCCTTGCACCATCCCTTGTGCGCCGTGTGCCATGCCCCGTGCCCCGTGCGCCATGCCCCGTGCTCCATGTCCCGTACGCCATGCATGCCCCGTGCGCCGTGCTCCGTGCGCCATGCCCCGTACGTCATGCCCCGTGCGCCGTGCCCCATGCGCTATTCTCCGGGCGCCGTGCCCCGTTCGCCATGCCCATGCGCCATGCCCCGTACGCCATGCATGCCCCGTGCGCCATGCCCCGTGCGTCGTGCTTCGTGCACCGTGCCCCGTGCGCCATTCCCCGGGCACCGTGCCCCATGCGCCGTGCCCGTGTGCCATGCCCCATGTGCCGTGCCCATGCGCCATGCCCCGTGCGCAATGCCCCGTGCGCCGTGCTCGTGCGTCCTGTCCCGTGCACCGTGCCTCGTGCGCCATGCCCCGTGCGCCGTGCCCGTGTTTCATGCCCCGTGCGCCATGCCCCGTGCGCCGTGCCCGTGCGACATGCCCCGATCGCCGTGCTTCGTGTGCCTTGCCCGTGCGCCATGCCCCGTGTGCCGTGCCCCGTGCGTCATGCCCCGTGCGCCGTGCCCGTGCGCCATGCACCGTGCGCCATGCCCCGTGCGCCGTGCCCCGTGTGCCTTGCCGGTGCGCCATGCCCCGTGCGCCGTGCCCCGTGCGCCGTGTCCGTGCGCCATACCCCGTGCGCCGTGCGCCATGCCCCGTGCGCCATGCCCGTTCGTCGTGCCCCGTGCGCCATACCCTCGCGCCATTCCCCGTGCGCCGTGCCCCGTGCGCCATGCCCCGTGCGCCGTGCCCGTGCGCCATGCCCCGTGCGCCGTGCCCCTTGCGCCATGCTCGTGCGCCATGCCCCGTGCGCCGTGCCCCGAGCGCCATGCCCCGTGCGCCGTGCTTTACCATTGAATGAACCTAATTTTCTTATCACTAGTATACAACTAGGATTATCGTCTGCATTATGCTTCTCAACGCTCATGCGTGAACAAGATTGTTCGCTTATACTACGTTAGCTGTGCTATCGACTAACAACGAAAGAGTATTCGCAATACTCTACTACCCCTTAACGAGCTTTGTGCTCTGGCAGTCATACTGTGGTGCACTCACAGTATGGTGCAGTCACAGTGTGGTGCAGTCACTGTGGAGTGCAGTCACAGTGTGGTGCACTCACAGTATGGTGCAGTCACAGTGTGGTGCAGTCACTGTGGATTGCAGTCACAGTGTGGTGCAGTCACTGTGTAGTGCAATCACAGTGTGGTGCAGTCACATGGTGGTGCAGTAACTGTGTAGTGCAGTCACAGTGTGGTGCAGTCACAGTGTGATGCAGTCACTGTGTAGTGCAGTCACAGAGTGGTGCAGTCACAGTGGGGTGCAGTCACTGTGTAGTGCAGTCACAGTGTGCTGCAGTCACAGTGTTGTGCAGTCATTGTGTAGTGCAGTCACAGTGTGGTGCAGTCACTGTGTAGTGCAGTCACAGAGTGGTGCAGTCACAGTGGGGTGCAGTTACTGTGTAGTGCAGTCACAGTGTGCTGCAGTCACAGTGTGCTGCAGTCACAGTGTGGTGCAGTCACAGTGTTGTGCAGTCATTGTGTAGTGTAGTCATAGTGTGGTGCAGTCACAGTGTTGTGCAGTCACTGTGTAGTGCAGTCACTGTGTAGTGCAGTCACAGTGTGGTGCAGTCACAGTGTAGTGCAGTCACAGTGTGGTGCAGTCACTGTGTTGTGCAGTCACGGTGTAGTGTAGTCACAGTGTGGCGCAGTCACTGTGTAGTGCAGTCACACTGTAGAGCAGTCACAGTGTGGTGAAGTCACTGTGTAGTGCAGTAACAGTGTGGTGCAGTCACAATGTGGTGCAGTCACTGTGTAGTGCAGTCACTGCGTAGTGCAGTCACTTTATTGCTAGCTCACACTGCTCGTGTGGCTCACAGTCAGTGTCATACAAGTGTTTGCAAGTGTCAGAAGACAACAACAGATCCTTTGAACCCAACTAGGTACCCTTTTGACCAATGGGAGATGAGTTCTGAGGCTGAGTTCACGAAGTCAGTCTTCGTAAGATTTAGTGCGCTGTTTTGTAGCTCTACGTTGGACTTTCTCTGTTTTAACTACGTTTTTTCTTAGATGTATGTATAGACATACAGCCGTTTCCCCCTAGTTAGGGGGGTGGCTAGGTTAGGCAGACACAGAGAGGGGGAGGAGCCCAAACTCCCCGCCACAAGACCGCCGTTTCCCTGCCGAGGCTCGAACTCGCGCCATGCAGCACTAGAGGCTGACACTGCAGTCGGATACGCTAACCACTCGGCCACGGCGGTCACATCACGCTCGTGTACTGTCAACGCTGGGTCATATCACGCTCGTGTACTGTCAACGCTGGGTCATATCACGCTCGTTTACTGTCAACGCTGGGTCATATCACGCTCGTGTACTGTCAACGTTGGGTCATATCACGCTCGTTTACTGTCAACGCTGGGGCATATCACGCTCATGTACTGTCAACGCTGGGTCATATCACGCTCGTTTACTGTCAACGCTGGGGCATATCACGCTCGTGTACTGTCAACGCTGGGTCATATCACGCTCATTTACTGTCAACGCTGGGGCATATCACGCTCGTGTACTGTCAACGCTGGGTCACATCACGCTCGTGTACCGTCAACGCTGGGTCTTATCACGCTCATGTACTGTCAACGCTGGGTCATATCACGCTCGTGTACTGTCAACGCTGGGTCATATCATGCTCTTTTACAGTCAAAGCAGGGTCATATCACGCTTGTGTCTGTCAACGCTGGGTCATATCACGCTCGCGTACTGTCCTCGTTCCTCCGTTTTGCAATCGACGCATTTGTTAAGTCCGTTGACGCGAATTGGCTTACGATAATCGATGCCTGCTGGCGATGGTCAGGTGGTGTCACTGTAGACAGAGTAACCGCCAACAGAGCTGAAGCAGTGTTTGTGTTTTGCAGTGCGACATTTTGTTTCTAGTCGACGGCGCAGAGCTTCAGCAGATTGCTGAATTGGCATCAGCAGATTGATCAATTGGCATCAGTAGATTGATGAATTGGTATTAGTAAATTGATGATTTAGCATTAGCAGGTTGATGAATTGGCATCAGCAGAT
Organism: Gammarus roeselii; assembly: GCA_016164225.1. Taxonomy (NCBI): domain Eukaryota; kingdom Metazoa; phylum Arthropoda; class Malacostraca; order Amphipoda; family Gammaridae; genus Gammarus; species Gammarus roeselii. The sequence continues at coordinate 11,876 of SDVV010014930.1, forward strand.
TGATGATTTGGCATCAGCAGATTGCGGATTTGGCATCAGCAGATTGATGAATTGGCATCAGCAGATTGATGAATTGGCATCAGTAGATTGATGAATTGGCATTAGCAGATTGATGATTTGGCATTAGCAGATTGATGAATTGGCATCACCAGATTGATGATTTGACATCAACAGATTGATGAATTGGCATCAGCAGATTGATGATTTGGCATCAGCAAATTGATGCTTTGGCATTAGCAGATTGATGAGTTGGCATCAGCAGATTGATGAATTGGCATCAGCAGATTGATGAATTGGCAGCTGGAAATTGATGATTTGGTATTGAATGCAGGTCTGAGGATGCTCACTTAACTTATATCGTTACCCATTTTGATATTGTCTTCGTTATATTTCATTCCTCAACATCTCCAGCCCACTGATAAATGTTTCAGTTATAATTATATGTTTTTACCGCTTTCTTTTGTTAGTCAATTAGCACCCTACTCCACTATTCCTCGTGCTTTCTTGATACCCGATTTCAACCCTATCAGAACATTACTCGCCCCGCCCCTATTAGAAAATTACTAGCCCCGCTTCTATCAGAAAATTACTCGCTTCGCCCCTGTCAGAACATTACTCGCCCCGCCCCTATCAGAACAATACTCGCCCTGCCCCAATCAGAACATTACTCGCCCCGCCCCTATTATAAAATTACTCGCCCCGCTTCTATCAGAAAATTACTCGCTTCGCCCCTGTCAGAACATTACTCGCCCCGCCCCTGTCAGAACATTACTTACCCCGCCCCTATCATAACATTACCCGCCCCGTCCCTATCAGAACATTACTCGCCCCGCCCCTATCAGAACATTACTCGCCCCGCCCCTGTCAGAACATTACTTGCACCACCCCTATCAGAACATTTGTAGCACAATGGTGCTGAGCATACGGTCGTCTACTCCTCCGGGAGCAGGCCTGGTTTACTTGCGTGCCCCTCTCAGGCTGGCTGGGTGAGATGCAGGCCTGGTCTACTTGTGTGCCCCTCTCAGGCTGGCTGGGTGAGATGCAGGCCTGGTATACTTGCGTGCTCCTCTCAGGCTGGCTGGGTGAAATGCAGGCCTGGTATACTTGCGTGCTCCTCTCAAGCTGGCTGGGTGAGATGCAGGCCTGGTATACTTGTGTGCCCCTCTCAGGCTGGCTGGGTGAGATGCAGGCCTGGTATACTTGTGTGCCCCTCTCAGGCTGGCTAGGTGAGATGCAGGCCTGGTATACTTGTGTGCCCCTCTCAGGCTGGCTGGGTGAGACGCAGGCCTAGTATAATTGCGTGCCCCTCTCAAGCTGGCTGGGTGAGATGCAGGCCTGGTATACTTGCGTGCCCCTCTCAGGCTGGCTGGGTGAGATGCAGGCCTTGTATACTTGCGTGCTCCTCTCAGGCTGGCTGGGTGAGAGAATTTGCACACATGGATACATCAAAGATGGTTAAAATGCGTTGCACCTACACAGCCATCAAAAGCAACGTAATACGGGTCGAGTGGGCACACTTTTGGACCTTCAAGGGACCTTATTGATGAACTTCTGACATGTGAAAGTTTCGATTGATTAGCCACTGGGCAGGAACCAAAGGCCAATTGAATCGCTGTTATGCATTCCCAGATACCAGCTCCAAACATGGAGACAATTCATAGATACCAGCACCAAACTTGGAGACAATTCATAGATACCAGCACCAAACATGGAGACTATTCCTAGATACCTGCACTAAACTTGGAGACAATCCCTAGATACCATCACCAAACATGGAGACAATTCCTAGATACCTGCACTAAACTTGGAGACAATTCCTAGATACCAGCACAAAACATGGAGACAATTCCTAGATACCAGCACCAAACATGGAGACAATTCCTAGATACCAGCACCAAACATGGAGACCTTCTGAAATAACGACTTGCATGAATAAAATAAATAGGAATTACCACCACGAAGGCCAACTGAGTCTGCTGTCCTACAGGTATCAACAACGAGCAAGCATGGCGTGAATATTGACGCAAAAGTAGACCAAAATTAGTTATGAAGCGACAATTAAATAATTCAATTAGTCAGCAAGCAAATGCATGAATTTTCGTAACGGTAACTTCCCTAGAAATGCTAACTGCTAGTCAAATAAGGCTAACGGAATAAGAGGCGAATTGCAATGGACAGGTCGATGCTTCTATCACTCATAACTTATTTTATTGGGAACGAAAAAACTTGATTGAATGTTGAAGAGCATCTACGAACTAATTAACATGTGCGGATTATGTTCTCAGGTCAACTTTTAGGGCATCGATTGAGCATCAGTAGAGCAGAGTAGTACATAAGTAGAGCATCAGTGGAGCATAGGTAGAGCAGAGTAATACATCAGTAGAGCACCAGTAGGGCAGAGTAGTACATCAGTAGAGCATCAGTAGAGCGGAGTAGTACATCAGTAGAGCATCAATAGAGCAGAGTAGAACATCAGTAGAACATCAGTAGAGTAGAGTAGTACATCAGTATAGCATCAGTAGAGCAGATTAGTACATCAGTAGAGCATTTTTAGAGCAGAGTAGTACATCAGTAGAGCATCAGTAGAGCATAAGTAGAACATCAGTAGAACATCAGTAGAGCAGAGTAGTACATCAGTAGAGTATCAGTAGAGTATAGTAGAACATCAGTAAAACATCAGTAGAGTAGAGTAGTACATCAGTAGAGCATCAGTAGAGCAGAGTAGTACATCAGTAGAGCATCAGTAGAGCAGAGTAGTACATCAGTAGAGCATCAGTAGAGCAGAGTAGTAC